>JAIPUU010001461.1:0-10657 GCA_020466095.1 Chlorops oryzae
CCGCTTAGGTCGACTTAAGCTTAAACGTTCTTAGAGCCATTTAGAGGCAAATTATATGCCATTTCGTTTAGTTGAAGCTTGATTCCATTCACTTTGTGCTTAATGAATTCAATGTATAATATTTGTTGACGTACATTATTTTTATAGTCCTGCAAGGTAGCTTAGCTATTAATGAAGGAGCGTGTACATATATATGAAATCTCAAAAGTTCTAACAGCATTCTTCAAACATGTTCGTAACGAAAGACAACGGGAGTTCATGTCGGACCCTACTAAAATGCAGTTACTTTTTCCAGTTTGAAGGTATTCTTTTTCATTTATAACAAAAATTACTTCGAAATTTCTTTCCATTGGATTTTTTTAAAGCAAAAACCGGAAATGGAAATTTTTGACCCGTTGAGAAAAATTAGGATTCTCCTTCGTGAAGGACATAAGGATGTGAGCAAAATTTAAAGGCTTCCGCTCCCTTGCCTTGGCTAGCATTAGTTTAAAAAAGCACTTCTTATAACCGGTGACCCCGTGCCGGAAAAGAAAAAACAAATTGGGGTCTGTAAAGTCAATTTACGGACGATAGTTTTACAAGATAACGTCATAAGAAAACGCTCATTATGTACCTCCATAAAAAGGAGCATTGAAGTATTATCAAAAATATCGATTGTCAAAAGTATCGATAATCGAACTATCGATGATGATGGTGATGATGTTGGGATGATGATGGTGATCGTGATGATGATGGTGATGAGGTTGAATATCATGATGGTGAGTTTGGTGATGATGATGGAGAGGTTGGTGATGATGATGGTGATGTTGATGCTGATGATGATGGTGATGATAGTAATGATGATGGTAATGATAATGGTGATGGTAATGATGATGGTGATGATCATGGTGATGATAATGGTGATTGTGATGATGATGGTTATGATAGTGTTGATGGTGTTAAAGGTGATGGTGGTGATGATGGTGATGATGGTGATGATGACGGTGATGATGATGGTGATGATGATGGTGATGATGATGGTGATGATGATGGTGATGATGTCGGTGATGATGATGACGGTCATGGTGATGATGATAATGACTTACGCACGTTCTGGCTTCCTCACGTCTCGAAAAATCTTCAGAAATTCTGCGAGACTTAAGTGTCCCATATTATAAACCAAATGAGAATTATAGGCGCCATGCTAACATTCTATGCACTCATGCCAGAACAAGAGGTTTTTTCCGTTTTGAGGGATTTTTTCGATTTAACCTTTAACCAAAAATGACTTCAATTGTTTACAAGTGAGTTTTACTGATCACTTTCCTAAAGAAAACAGAAGAGATTTTTTTCAATATCGAAGGGAAAAGAGTCATCAAAATACTGCCTAGCATCAGTACTGGTTACAAAGTATGGAGAATTGAGTAAGAAGGGATACTAATGCACAGTATTTTATTAAATGATAATAGGACCACCATTAATTTTTTAAATTTAAAACTTTCAAATGGTGGATATTTAAACATTAAACAGCTCAAACATGATTGATTGAAATCACTAGCAATTTTCCAATAAAATAAGTTTACATTGTAAACTATATCTTCCGATAGTACTATCAATACTATCGATATTTCAGACTATCGACTATCGATGGTCGCAACTATCGATATTTCTCCAGCTCTATTGAGAAGTGTTTTTTCATTCTGATTGTTTTTCGGCAGTCCCGCGCTTGTCTGTCGATTGCGTGACATATGTGAATTTGTGTGTGCGCCCATAGTCATACGTAAACTTTTATTTGGACTTGGTGTACCTTTTGAATATTTTCGCCTTGTCTGCTTGTGAAGAGACGATTGAGACGATTTGCTTTCTCATGAAAGCGAAATCTCTGTCCCTAAACCGGTTTATACTTTTATGTATTTGAGTGGTTTGTGGGTGAGGGATGTTTGGGGATGTGGTATGGGAGAGCTTTTTTTTATCTTCCCCGTGCGTCCCTCTCCCACAAACCAACTTTATTGTCGCGTAAAATGAACAATGATCATGTTGAAAGCACATTGAATTCGCGGTATTCAGACTCTGGCTATTTGAGTGTCCTATCATCGATTTAATAGACGTTATCACGTCAAAAAATGAGAATCACTGCATTTGGAAGGGCTCTATCGCAAATTCGATGGCATCTTCACGTGTTATACGCCACTTTTCTCAATGGTCACTGCGATTCAATAAACAAAAGTTCTTATTATTGACTGCACTCGGCAGTAATTCCTACTACTCTTCAAGTACTCCTCGACTAGTTACAAAAATATCTGGACTACTCCTTTTTTATTTGCCAATTTATGCCTTAAACTGTCTTTTTTTTAACGTTGGACTGTCATTGACAAATAATCAGGACCACATTAAGCTGCTCCACGAAGAGAGTTTCTGTGATCAATTAGAGATCAATTGTCCAAATCCTACCAGTAAGCTTCATTTTTTGACCACACTTCTTCTAGACCACATGTTGCTACTCAAGACCTCTGGGATTTTCATGTGTATATAAGGCACTTTGTAATGTAACCAGGGGCGGATTAAGACAATTTCCCGCCCTAGGCAGTTGAGATTTTGTCGCGCCAGAGAGCAGCCTTAGTTTCGCCATTTCTGTCATTGATGCATTGACGGTCAGAATTTGATACCCCCTGAATATTTGCCACCCTAGGCAGCTGCCTATGTTGCCTATACGGGAAAGCCGCCACTGAATCTTACTAGTAACATTCCGAGTAATCTCAGACTACTCTTTTTTTGAGAGTTCACTTCACCTCTTCGTTACTGGAGGTAACGAGAAGCGTCTTGATTAATAGGATTGTAAATTGATACTTCTTATTTAAAATCTAGAGCTCATATTCGCCGTTGTTCTTTGCGATGAGGTATATGTAATGTATGTATGTACATATTCAGAACAATCAGGTGTTATTGCTGCTGTTTTTCCCCCTACTGCTGTTCGCAATCACTTCATATCGCAGCACACTTAAATTTTGACGCATACGAATGGTTTTTGAATTGCTTAAAAATCTAAGTAAACATTCGAATCTGCAGTAAAGACAGAAATAAAGACGCCACCAACGACCAAGCAGTCATATCAAATCATATCTGCGCGATTTAAATTAGATTCCCGACGAATTTAACGAGATATCATTAACAACAAAGAAATGCGAATCACGTTCGTATCTATTTTTTTTTTAACATTTTTCATGTGTTAATTAAGAGCTTTATACATACATGATATGAGGCCGAAAAGTAACTCGTCTCTGAAAAAAAAGAAAAAAAAAATTCTTTCATTATTTCTTATCAATTAAAATAAAACGAAATAATATATTTATATATGCGTATGCATGAAAGTGTGTCCGTTTATTGCCACTAATTAATTAAAAACGCTCATCGTCTACGTCAAAAGTGATAAAAAATTTTCTTCAGATTTCGATACCGTTAAGCCAAGCCAAATTTGTTTGCTTGACAAAAAGAAAACATTGCTTGGGTGTGCTTGTCAAGTCAGGAGACATAATTTGCCTAGAAGCGTTAAAAATTATTTCCGATGTTGGTGCTACTTTTATTTATCGCTTTTGTTTCGAAGCAAAAATAAATAAATATTTTAATAAAAAAGACAATAAGGGTGGACCAAAAGTTATATAAAAAAAGGGCACTTCAAAAATAATTAAATTGAGTGACTCGGACTCAATCAGATATTCATCCCTGTTAGATCTAATCGAGATCTTAGCGTTTTTTCCCAAAGAGATTATTCGGCAGATATTAAATTTAGGCCAATGAAGGTTATCAACAGAAATACGTCATTTCAAAATTACCCCATAAAATGTTATTATAAGCGTGAAGTGCGTCCCTCAATGGGTTCATGTACTCAAGAAGAATTTCTCTATCCACTTCATTGAAATTTGTATGCTTCAACTGGATGATTTAAATGGGGTGGTTCAAAGAAAAGTAGGCTTCCTCAGACAATAGGACCCATTGGTACACTTTGACATCCATTCTGCCATTTATTAAATAATCCATCAAAAGCGTTATTTTCGTTATATATTAATGTTATGACTCCCCACGGCATTTGAGAGAAAAATTATTTTTAAAAAAAATGAAAAATTACCAAAAATATTATAAGACCTTAAGTCATCAAGTAAAGAAAAGTCTTACGTTTAAGAACAGACAAAGCGCGCCACATTTCCATTATGTTGAGAGCACAAAAGAGGGTTTGTTTCCTGGTTTTGTTTTGTTTAATGCCATTTCAACCAAACAAGAATGCGCAAAAACTTTTGTTATTTACCTACATTTCCGGTTTAGCCGAAACTGCAAAAAAAAAAGAAAAACAACACAGATAAACAAGTAGCGTTACAGTGAGTCAAAGTAACATTAGAGCCAAGAACGCTTACTTTAATGGAAATCCAAAGTTATTCAGGACAAAATTACCCCTTCATGTTCCTTCATGGAAGCCTAACAATTTATTTCTGCTCAGATTTGCGAGTCTAAAATGTGGACATCGTTTATCACTTTTAATTAAAGTATTATCTTAAGCAGTTTTGAAATCTCATTGTTCGAAAGAATCTAGTTTGGGGAGCCCTGTTTAATAGTTTGTTTACTTCAAGATTATCATTAAAGTCAAATTTCGCCGTTTCGTGCTATCAAATATGTACCTACGTAAATATGTATTATTTTGTCTGAACAAAAAGAATGTAGTCACTTTCATTGAATAAAATGCAACACGTTTATACACGAAGATGGGGATAGATTAAAAAAAAAAATGCTTGTTTATAATCTTAATAGAAACTAGGATATTAAAAATTTTTTTGTATGGAACTTTTTTTTGTAACTTAAGGTAGTCTTACACTACTTGGCTTTTGACCAAGTTTGGAATTTCGGTGCCAAACAATGGTTCGAATAGTGTAATAGGCAAATATAATTGACTATGAATACTCTCAGAGAGAAAAAAGTGAAACCAAAAATCTTTATTGGTTAAAGTGTACCCAACAACGATATATTTTCAAATTAAGAGTGCCACTGTTGTAGCATCCTACTTGTTAAATATGGGACGCAACAACAGTGGCACTTTTAATTTAGAAAATAACGTTCTTGGGTACCTTTAACCAAATGCCAGTTAGTGTAATACCACTTTAGACTATTTTGTATGCAGCCATATCGCTTTTCTTTAATTAATTCTTTCAGCCCTACCTGAACTCTTTTCGGACTCGCCCTGCTCCTCCAAACATGTGGGTGTGTGATCTCAGAACCTCTGCAGGCATTCCGATCCTCAATCATGTCATAGACGAAACCCATTCTTTGCCGATATTTTTTCATTTGACCGATCCACATGTATAGGTGTAGTAAAAGAAATCCATATTTTTGCATTAAATTGAGGGCTTTATTTAAGATATTAGAATGACCCGATTAGGTCAAATAGCGCCGTTTTGTTCGATAACTTGTTGCCATTTTAAAGGTAATTTCATTATGCCTCTCATAGAAGCCCTCGTTCCTATTAGCAAAAATTGAGACAGTCGAATTTCAGAAGCCTCTCTGAAGCGAATGTTTCACCAGCAAAATTGTTCGCCATGGACAGGAACAATGGTAATCACTTGTGCCAGGTCCGGACTATAAGGTGGATGCAGAAGAACCTCCCAACCAAACTCCCGGAGCTTCTGGCGAGTCACTATCGATGTGTGTAGCCTGGCGTTGTCCTGATGAACACAATTCCTCTCCTATTGGCCAAAGCTGCCGCTTATGGGCGATTGCTCCTTCAGACGGTCCAATTGTTGACAGTAGAGTTCCAGTTAAGAGTTTTGCCGTATGGGAGCAGCTCATAGTAGATAATCCCTGCCAATCACACCAAACACACAGCAAAACCTTCCTGGCCGTCAATCCTGGCTTGGCCACCGTTTCCGCCGGTTCACCGTGTTTCGACCACGACCGTTTTCGCTTGACGTTGTCGTAAGTGACCCACTTTCATCACCAGTCACCAACCGCTTCAGAAATGGGTCGATTTTGTTGCGGTTCAGCAGCGATTCGCAGATGGAAATTCGGTCTATGAGGTTTTTTTGCGTTAACTCGTGTGGCACCCATACATCGAGCTTCTTTGTGTATCCAGCCTTATTCAAATGGTTCCAAACGGTTTTTTGTGCAATCTTTAGCTCTTTTGCAATCGAAACAGTGCTAACATGACGGTCGGACTCGATAATTTCCATGATTTTATCGACATTTTCGACAATTGGCCTTCCAGTGCGTGGTGCATCCTTGACATCGAAGTTACCGGAACGGAATCGACGAAACCAAAATTGCGCATGATTGGCTGTTACAGTATCAGGTCCATAAACGCTATTCACATTTTCAGCCGCCTGGCTTGCGTTTTCTTCCTTATCGAAGAAAAACTGTAAAATGTAGCGAATTTTCTCTTTGCTGATGTCCATCTTTGACAAGCTCTCAAACAAAACTGAATCAATCAATCAAAAAAGTGTCAAAAAAGCTTTTTTAGTAGGAACTGTCATCTTTCTAATGCCCCCTAGCGCAACACGATCGGACTTATACAACGCGAGATGCAGATAAATAACGCCATCTATTGGAAAAATAATGGATTTCTTTTTATTACACCTAATATTTATCGGTCTGCTTGCCTAATGACCGTTTGCTGGAATGGTGGTGGATTTTGCCTTTTTGGCGGGGTTCTCCGGTGGCTGCCTTTGAATATGGCTTTTCGTTTATATTATTATTTTTGCTTTTTTATTTATTTATTTTTTTAAATTTTTTTATTTTTAAATCGAGACTTTCAATGCACACTGCAAAGGATACCGCCAAGAGAATATCCAAAGAGATTAAAATTCTGATCGGCACAAAAAGGAAGTCAAATATCATCTAAGAAGAAAATTCACAACATTTTCAAGTTAACAACTTAAGTTAAGAACTCAATTCGTTGCCCCATAAAGAATCAAATTTAAGTCGAACTCTTTAAAGCATGGGGAATTTTTCTTTTGCAGTCTTTGATCATAAAATTTCATTTCGTTAAGATTTTTGACACCTTCGCTGATGTGAAACTGAAAATATTATTTTAACGATATGAATATTAAGATGAGTGAAGTCCACGTTAGCACATGTTTATTTGGAAGAATATCATCGCAGTGTCGAAAGGACTTCCTCGTCGTCGTTCACACGCGAAATCGCCTCCACCCGTACTACTTGGGGAAATTTTAAAACGCATTTGAATTGCAAAAATTGAGTGCTCTTGCTGGCTGGTCGTGCGTTGATTTGAGAGTCGAATTTTCATATTTTATATGTATGTATTCCACTGGAAGTACCGTGAACAACGCCACGATTCAGGTGGGAATGTTTCAAACTTTTCGGTCTTACTTACTTCGGTATGTACGTAGAATCAACATTGTAGATATAGAGCTTATGGAAAAGTCAGAAGTTTATAAATGTACACATAGTTTTGGGGGAAAAGTTGCCCTATGAATTTTTTCTTTTCTATTTTTGATAAAAATATTCACAAAATTCGCGAATATTGTTACATTTACACACACTCACATGCATGCATTCACATCGAGTTAAACTTTTAAATGGCCTTATTCTTCGACCTCTGTTCACTTAAACTTTCATCGTTAGATTTCTTTCGTCGGGGTTAGGATCAAAAATGGGATTTTCACCATTTTATTTGTAGAACATTTTGTTCTTCTGCAAAGAACCTCATCAGAAAGAGTTCAAAAACGTTAAAGTACTGAGTGAATATTAAATTTTACAATCATTTAAATTCACAGCATTTAATTGGCAATATTTAAAGTAAGCAATTAACACAATAAATGACAATAAGCACCTTACTTTCTCATTTCGACTTCATAGCAATTCAAACTACTTAAACTTTAAGGTGGCTTTTAATGGAAATTTTTGCTAGAAACCAGATCGTTTTGTCATGCAAAGAACAACTTAACATATCTTATTGATTTTCAGATTCAAACTATTTCTTCTTTAAAGAACAAGTGACGTATTTTTGAATACTAAGTAAAAAAAAACCCTATAGAAAAACATACTACTTTTCACCTACTCTCAGAGAAGATAAAAATGAATCAACACAATTTCGTATTAATTAGCCAGCTATAAAGACGGTCTCCATGGCATTGTTGGTTGAGATGCCAATTAACTTAGTACTTCCGATAATCAAAGAAGAAGTTAATAATAATAGCTCACGGTACCTAGAAAGATTAAGTAACCATTCCAATATACTAGCCATAAATCAGTTAGATGATAGTGAAGAGATTAAACGGCTAAAAAGATTCCATATTTTAGACTTAAGTACCGTGTAGAAAATAAATTTTCCCTATAGATATAATATTGTTAAGAAAGTAGAACTAAGTATTGTATTAGTCTTAATGAAGACTAATCTATGGTCATTTTTTATGATTGTTATTAAATTTGTTTGTTATTATACTTATATTTAATAGATTGCAAATAAATTGTTAAAAACAAAAGAAAAAGTTTGTGTTTCAAGCCTAGCTTATTTTTTCAAGGATTCGTATAACAGTGGTAATATTTTCGATAATTTGCCTTGTCGAATTCATTATTAACAAACGTACTTTATTGCTTTCCTCAAAATAATATGACATATTTGGTATAGCAAGAAATTATCTAAATTCTGTTATGGGCTAATCTTAAAAATTTCGCCTTCAACGAAGATTACGAAACGTCTTTAGCTATAGCCATAAGAGCGAGTCACCAAAATTGACGCAATTATTTATTTTTTTAAATTGCCCATGGCCCGTGTCGAGTGGACGATAATGGAAAGATATCATGTCAGATCGAAACTTCAAAAATATATATTGAAAATAAATTCATTAAAAATTAATTAAGACCAACATGAATCCAGCACGAATTCGCGTTCGTTTCGTTCGTTTGCATGCGACGTGCAAAAAGCTAGCCAGCCAGCCAGCCATTCGCCTACGCAACTTTCGTGTCCATGGACATTTTGAAACGGCAAACGAATTCGCTGTTAAAATAGCGAGAAGCGTTATTCATATTAAATTTTCCACTGAATTCCAACAATGAAATGAAATTGAAAGCGGCATTTCACCGGCAGCATGCAATGGCATGCAAGATTCCGTTGAGCCATTGAGCCGTTGAGCCGTCAAAGCCGAACGAAGAGGACAGCACAATTTCAGCGAAAATTTTTAGACTTTATGAAAAAAAAAATCTACTGAAAATATCTGCGGTTTGTTCCGAGCATTCGAGTTAATTTATATATTCAGCGCTTTGTAGCCGTAAGCGCGTGTGATGAGCTTCACCTGAACGTGGCAATGCTTTTAACTAAAGCTTTCGATTAATGAAAATAGTTCGCAATGATCGATAATTTACTCAAAGAAGAAGTTCAAGAAAATTCCTTTACCTCGTTTTTTGAACTCGCTCAAAAATACACAAACATACATACTCACACATACACACACACATATACACACACACACACACACAAGCAACGCTTGTGTATGCTTATGTTTCGGCCTCAACGACTTGAACTTTGTTGTACTTACATACCTATTTTTAGGTGTCCCTGCCGTTATTGCTTGCGTGCTGATTTAACGATTAAGTTTCTTCTCACGAGGGTACATTGTTGCTTCTGGGATTTTGGCCTTGCTTAAGTTGCTTTGCTCAATGTCATTTATTCATGTTCAGAGCGCGTCTCGCCGTGTTCCTTCGTTAAGGGAAACGCACACACAGCTCTACATACACACGTGTTTGCAGGCTCATAATTTTTCTTGGTTATTTTTTCGTTTTTCGTTTTTTTTTTCTTTCTCTTTAATATATTATAATTCTCCTTGGCGCCTTCGTTGTTTTATAACTAGGAGCGGGGATGTTGCTACTTGCCTGTTTGGTCGTTGAAAAGTTCCGTATTCAAGGCTTTCACCTTGGGGCTTGAACTTAACACTCGCGTTTTCTGCGTTGCACTTCAATATGTTTTATTGATTTTTCTTTTTGGGCGCGCTGTCGTGCCCTTGCATGAATTTCTCTCAAATCACTATGAAGAAACTGACAATCATGGGCATGGACAAGAGGTTTTGTTGAGGAGGGCTACTATTTCTTAGATAAATGTATCCGTATGTTAAAAAACATGAAAAGTTTTTCCGGAAATCCTGGCAGGCTTTCATTTGTCTGATTGCTTGTAATCCCCCATAATAAATTCAGACTACGCCCATGATGGTATTGCTTTATTTTTTTTTGGTATAATGTCTTGTCGTTTCGTTGGAATAGTTTGATAAATATATTGAAGACATGTTTTTTAAATTAAAAGGCCTTGTTTCTCGATAAATTATTGGTACAAAGAAGTTCGTGGTTTTTTTCTTTTTTAAGTCATTCGGATGAAGTGAGGGGTATTTATATGCGCAGCTTTATCAACATACAATCGTTTCATGCCTATTAATAGGCTTATATGTGTGGTGTGTGACGTACCAATCCATTGGTAGGCAGTTTCTTTCGTACCCAGGAAATCGAACTAGATGTTCAAAAAATGCTGGTATATATAATACTTGGTGATGGTGAGGTTGGTGATGAATATGCTGATGATGATGGTGATAATGGATGTGATGGAGATGATGATGGTGGTAAGGTTGGTAAGATAGTGATGATGATGAGATAATGATGGTGGTGATGATGGTGATAATGATGGTGATGATGTTGG
>JAIPUU010000810.1:0-23729 GCA_020466095.1 Chlorops oryzae
AGGGTCGGTTGTGGGTGGGTCCATATGGCCTTAAATGAGGGTGAGTTCTTTTTTTTTATATTTATTTTGATATGAATAATGAAAATAAAATTGTTTTCTTATTTTGTTTATTTTGCCTTTTTTGTTTTTTTAAACCTTTTTGTTACACAACATTATATAATTTCCTTTTTGATTTGCCCGCCTCGCCCGAGCCTCGAACCACAGATATCTGGGTTGGTAAATTGGTTTTAACCATTACGCTACACAAGCAAGTTTATGCTTTGATCAAAACGCTGACTTGAGTGTTTGGTTGCTCAATTTTTGGGAAACGTGCGTAAAGAATTTTCACTTTCACAGAAAAAAATTCTTGAAAAATAATTATTAAAAAACAATTAACATGTAAAAAACGACTTATTTTTTTTTTCAAGTTAAAAAAAAAATTAAATATGAACATAAAAAAAATCTTAGGAATTGAAAAAAAAAATTCTTTCTAAAACGAGCAAGGGCTTGAACCCCCCCCTCGGTTGCGAAGCGAGAGTCTTAACCTTCAAGCTAACTTGCCTTTGGTAGCACAACGATCAGATTGAGGACTTAAAACAGACAACAATAAGTACAAGTTTTTACGAACTCCCCCCTACCTTATGTTTGGACTAGACGAGGGTAGTCCAATGAGACTCACCCCGGGTCGGTCGCGGTGCATATCATTTTCAGGTCGGTCCTATATGGACTCACCCAGGTCCGGTCCATTTTACACCGAAAACATTTCATTACTGTAGGGTATCTGCTGAAAGCAATATAGATACATAGATTACACAAGTATACACGGTTTTGGATCTGAGAAACTGACAGATGTCTTTGTGATGTGGCTAGGATGACTGGTAGGGCTGGAAAAGGGTTGAAGAATGGGGTGCTCAGTGGGCGAATGGAAGGGGAGATAACTTCAATCGCAGAGTGGGCTCAGAAAAAGAGAAAAGGATAGATGAAGATGGATATGAAGGGAGGGATAGATTACGACTTTTATGTGACGAAGAGATGAATGGTGCGTTTTAATAATAAATAGCAACCAGTAATAATTTATACAATTATATGGCAAAGACAACAACTCCAAAAAGCCCCTTCCCCCATAAAATTTACTTTTTTTTTTTAAATTAACATCAATCACTATGCCTAAAATCCTTTCGTGAAAAAAAGGGAAAAAATTGTTTCTTTTGATCTTTTATTTAGTTAAAGTCCATATTATTTATTAACAATTTTATATCGTGTTCTAACTCCTGGCAGATACTCGAAAAACTGCCCTGGATCCCTACAACACTAAGTACCAGTTTTCACTGGCGAGTACATGCGCTTCGAGCTGAGACCTCTCAAGCTGGTTGTTTTGGGGAAAATTACGAGCTGTATAGGCGCGCGCAAAACGTTTGTATGGAACATAGAAAAGGCTATTTTCAGGATTTTCCCGGCAGTTATTCGAAGTATTCTTACCTTTTAAACCTTTCTTAGATCTTCACGAACACCGAGACCAAGAAAGATATATCCGTTCAGCCGTTCTCGAGTTTTAAAGCAGTAATGAATAGCAATTAATTTTTATATATTTATATAGATAGGGAAGAAGCTGTGTACGACCTATAAAACTAATTTTTTGAAGTTTTAAAAAAGTTATGACAAATTCGCGTAGATATTTAAAATTGCATTTAAAGATGAAAACAGGACTTTATTAAAAGTTGCAATTTAAATTTTTAAAAATTTCAAGCCTTTCAACCGTTTATTAACAAAAAACCAGCGAATTTTTCAACCTAAGCGGGAATGTTAAAAGTTCCCCTTTGGAGAACATGTTTTTTTGGGGGTTTTTTCCCCACCCGCAAATTAAAAAATAATTTAAATTCAGCTTCAACAAACGATGTGTCCTGTTTCATTATTTTCCATGGCAAGTCTTTGGTTTCAACCCTTTTTAACTAAAATTAATAGACCGAGTAAGAATTTTGCCTTTTGAACCAGCAAAGAGAAATTTTTCTTTTGCCATCAAAACTAAACAAGGCAAAAATGGGAAATCTTAAAATTGAAAAAGTCGCAAAACCTGTTCGAAAACTGGCTTGCGCGACCCAAAACTTTTCAAAAAAACTAAAAAAATTGTAGAAAGTCTTTCCCCCAAGCATTCAAAAACCGCCTTTGAAATTTTTTCGAAAAAAAAAATAATTTTTGGAACACCTAATTAATGGTAGGTTGTGCAAATTTTAGCTTGCAATCGAATGCAATGCCTACTATATTCCAATCAATCGAATTTCAGTTTTTGAATCTTACTCAAAGGTAGCACATAAAAAATTTTTAAATGCTAAAATATTGGCTTTTAAATTTAAATTTAAAAAATCGATTAAAGTTTCATTTTTGGTCAATTTTCTGCTAATTATAGTTATATTCGCAAAATATTCGCAAATTTTTCGAATTTGCAATTGCGAATGCGAATGTGAAAAAAAACATGCGAATATTCGCGAATGCGAATGCGAATGCGAATATTCGTTACATCACTAGTATATGGGCAATTCCACAGAAATCAATGAGAAGAAAAAAAATTTTTTTTCGATTAAAGTTGGAAAAAAAATATCAATAATAGTTAACAGATATGTAATCTATACGTTACTGTCAAATTCATATAGTGCATCCTTTTTTCGCAAGTGGACACGCGTGTTTTGTGAAAAGCTTAAATTATTCGAAGAAAAATGTCAAACGTCGAAAATTTTCCCAAAGTCAGCAAATAAAACATGTATATATTTTTCGATATATAACTAAGCCCAATTATGGTTAACAATCAAGAGCTTTAGATTAAGCTGGCAAAAGTACGAAAAGTATAATTTTAAGCGACTCAGACAGTGTTGCATTTGGCCGCAAAGTTTGTGTAACATACCAACGCCAAATGCAACAAAGTTAGTGTCAAAGTAAAGCATGTCGATGAAATAAATGCTCTTTAGTTTTTCCTCTAAGTATTCGAAATTGTTCAAAGAATACCGCTAAAAAAATTAAATTTTTGGATTATTTTTTAATTTTAAATAGCATTAAAAAGCTGTAACGTACCAACGCTTTCATGATTGTTAGCCTGACAAGGTACCGGTCGCAGTTTGAAATGTGCTAAGATCTATGTAACTTGAAAATTAGTATGTATATTTTTTATTCCGGCATGTGATTGGATTCCCTTTCCCCAAATTTTGGGGAAAGAGAATTTCGTTCCTCCAATATTTTGAAGAATGTATGGAAATTTTGAAAGAAATGACATTGTCAAAAACAAAAGAGCGGCTATACGATAAAATTTTCGAATTAAAAATTTTCGAACATATTTAAATTTCCGAGTATTTATTTCAATTTCCCGGGGAAATGAATTCCCGGGAATCCAATCACACACCTGATTTTTTATATTTGTTGGATACGCACAAACCATCCAAACCATCAAAATTTCCCAAAGGGGGGTGCAAACCCGATATAGCCACCGTCGACCCAACCCTGTTTTAGACATACACAGTTTTAAAGGATAAACGATCACGCCTCAGTTTTTTACTTGATGAGCAGGAGGTACCCTCATTTGATGAAACACCTGGGTGTTTCAAACAGATGCAAAAAGATAGTATTCCCGGCACACAAAGTCTGCCGGGCATAAAAAGCTTCTATACTATTCAGAAGGTTAATTTGATAGATTTAGGTCAAATCTTTTGTTAAATTTTTTTTTACTTTGATATCTCTACGACAGTTCGATTTCAAAAATTTTTATGTAACATACCAACGTAACGTACCAACAGGCGTATAATATTTTTTTAAATTTATCAACACATATTTCTTGGGTTTTTTAATGCAAATCATCGAAAGTAACTTTTTTTACATAATTCATAAAAATTTTGTAAAACTACATTCAGTAGGAGAGCAGAGCTTTCACAATATCTGCCGCTCTCTCAAAACAGCTAGAAAAATTTGTAACGTACCAACGCCTTTTAATCAGCATTACCAGCCACGTGGTCGAATGGAGGCCCTCAGATTGACCCCAAAAGCTTGATTTGGTACACCGATGGATCAAAAATGGATAACGGGACTGGTGCAGGTATATATGGTCCAGGCACAAGTATATCGGAACCTATGGGCATATGGCCTAGTGTCTTCCAAGCCGAAATCCATGCAATAAATATATGCGTAAGATCCATAATCGGCAAAAACCCCGCGGGCCAAAGGATTGTCATATTTTCTGACAGTCAGGCCTCTATTAAAGCCCTATCATCTTGGGCTTTTAAGTCAAAGCAAGTCCTCGAATGCTTTGAACTACTTCAGAAACTAGCGACACGCAATAAAGTTGATTTATTTTGGGTCCCTGGTCACACGGGGATTGATGGTAATGAGCTAGCTGATAGTCTAGCAAGAAAGGCATCAAACACCCCTTTTATCGGTCCTCAGCCTTTTTGTGGGTTGAACTGGGCGGGTATCAGAGAAAAAATCAGAGAGAAAGAAAATCTTCTTCGCCTTGTGTACTGGGACGACTTTCCTGGACTGAGGCAGAGTAAATTGCTTATAAAACCTTACTCTTACTCCAATATTCTTAAGCTTTCAAAAGATAGCATAAGATTGCTTACGGGTTTTCTTACTGGCCATTCTGGGCTTAAGTATCACCTGCACAAACTTCGCCTTTCCGATAATTCGGAATGCAGATTATGCCTCGAAGACGAGGAAACAACTTTGTACATTCTTTGCGAATGTCCTGCCTTAATACATCACAGAAGAAATGTATTCCATTCGGAATTTCTGTCATTAAGACAAATTAGGAGTTCTTCTCCAGAGGTGATTCTGGACTTTATTAGGAGAGCTATGAGGGGCTTTTCATAAAAAATAGTGAATCTTGGCACAATAGGTCATCTGGGCCGCAGTGCCAGCCTTTGGGCAGATTCACGCTCCATATCATTATCATCATTATCATGTCAACTTTCTGTAACAGGACTTTTTTGTGTGTGCAGGTGTAATTACTCTTAATTAACTATGTGGATTACATTTAATGCAGATATTTAGCAGACTCTTTTCCATATAGTTGATTCACAAAGTTGATTCTATGTGGAAAAAAGCTGTAAAGGAACAGGGGCTGCACAAAAGATCTTTTAGGTCGTGGTGCACTTAAAGCCTAAAATTAATTAATTTTTTTTTTTTTTATTAAACTTTTATTTATTTTTAAATCATTTACAGTAACAGTAACAGTAATGAACTGTTTTGATAATTTCATCCTGTATTTTTATTCAAATGAGATGAGATGTATGAAGAAAAAAGCGTACTACCCGATTTATGGTTTGATTCCTTGATTTTTCTCAGTGCACATCGTTATCTTAAGCGTTGACTAATTGAAAAACTTTTGCTACTGTTGCATAAAATTTTTGTTGCCAAAGGAACGAGAAGTAATCTAAGGCGAATTGAAGCGAATTAAGCTAAATTGTTCAACATGCCTCACTTATGCAGCCACCCTTGATGCGTGCTTGTACTTTTCGTTTACAAAAGACCCTTGCCAGGCTAGGCTGTGCTGTGCTGTGCTATGCTATACTATGCGGTAGTGGGTTTTAAACCCACAATTCAATTGAAACATTATTATTGCTGAGGTGATGAATGGAAATCAAAACAAGTGGAAATGAAATCCGATTGCGTTTAATAAGCCCTCAGGAGTGGTATTACAAAATATTTGTGTATCCAAACAAGGGTTGCTAAAAATGTGTATCAGAAAAAAGTGGCGACACATAGCGTATGCAATACGCTTAAACACTGGTGAGCACTGGTTGGTTCAACACAACATGGGTAGGTACACACATTAATCCGGAACATCACCATTTGTTTTGTTGTAAACGAAAAGTCAATTCGCCTCAATATAACTATGCCTTTATGTCAAATATGACATTAACTATACTTGACACTTGTATTGTAGCTAACTTAATAAACTTCCTCCTTCTAATTTGGTAAGACGTGTCTAGTTTCTTTCTTTAACCTTCCTCAGGATTTTACCCTCTGATAAGAGGTTATGGGCTTCACACGACTGAATTTTTTGAGAATTCACTAAGAAAGACTAGATAAAAGCAACCGAATCGAAAATTGCGTCTGCCAATTGCGATACTCATCGATATAAACGGATATAAAAACGTTTTTTTTGGACCATGACGTCAAACACATTGTCGTTTCCTTTCGAAAAACTTCGCGGACGAGAGAATTTCGATGTCTGGAGACGAAATGCACATTCTTACTTAGTAATCAAAGGCGTCTGGAAAATGGTCTCGGAAGGTCTGAGTGAGGGATCAACAGAGAAACAGAAGGATGCAGATGAGCGGGCTTTGGCTGAAATAACGCTCATGATTGAATCGACAAATTTTGCCCACATTGCTGCGGCGAAGACGTCCAAGGAAGCTTGGGATGGTCTGGTAAATGCGTACAAGGACAGTGGGCTAACACGAAAAGTGGATCTGCTGAAACAACTTGTCCAACTGAAACTGTCGGACTGCGAATCCATGTCTGACTACGTAAACAGGATGCTGATGACATCACTGAAAGTTCAGGAAGCTGGTTTGAATGTCGATGACCAACTTACAGCATCACTTATGTTGGCAGGGCTACCGGATGAATTTCAATCACTAGTATTTGCTGTTGAAAATGCGAACAAAGTTGTGACTGTCGACATTGTCAAGAATTTGTTATTACAAGATTCTAAATTCGACAACAAGAGCAATACAAGTGCATTATATTCAACAAAGAAACCAACGAAAATATAAGATGTCATACCTGCAAAGAACTTGGGCATATTAGCCGTTCGTATCCCAAAAAGAAAAAATCGGACAAGTCAAAATCGGACAAGTCAAAATCGGACAAGTCAAAATCGGACAAACCTGTAGAAAATACACCAAACACACTGTATGCGGCATTACTGGTGAATGAAAATCAATCAGCTGATTGGGTAATTGATTCAGGAGCGACTACGCATTTAACAAATAATGAAAGCTTGCTGATCAACATGCGTCAAATCAAAAATAAAGAAGTCATCATTGCAAATAAAAGCAAAATAGCAGTTAAAGGTGCAGGCGACGTTGAAGTATTTTGCAAGATAGCTGGAAAATCAACAAAAACAAATATCAAAAATGTGGAATATGTGCCTGAGCTTTGTACAAATTTGCTCTCAGTGCGGCAGATTACGAAAACCGGCAATAAGGTTTGTTTTGAAAAAGAAACATGTAAAATTTTTGATCGTAATGGAAAATTGATTGCTACTGCAAATGTTGAAAACGACTTATATAAGCTCAACTGTTCGCCAAGCGAGACGTCTACCGCAAGCAACCACGCAATGACCGCAATGCAAGATTTTGACTTATGGCATCGTCGTTTAGGCCACATTTGCAACGATAACCTTAGCAAGGTAAAAGATGCTACAACTGGCGTACATTTTGCTAAGCCTGGTAAGAACAAATGCATCATTTGCATTAAAGGCAAATGCTCAAGAGCTCCATTCAAAGATAAAGGTTCGAGAGCTGAAGATTTGCTCGAATTAGTGCACACAGATGTCATGGGGCCTTTTAAAACTAATTCACTGTCTGGAGCGCGCTTTATTTTGACATTTATTGATGATTTCTCCCGGAAAGTTTTTTCTATACCAATCAAAAACAAATCAGCTGTTTTCGAAGAATTTGTTAAATTTAAAACAGCTGCAGAAAATCAATGTTCAAAAAAAATCAAAGTGCTTCGATCTGACAATGGCGGTGAATTCATAAGCAACGAATTCGAAATGTTCCTGAATAAGCACGGCATCCTGCATCAAAAGACCGTTCCTTATACACCTCAACAAAACGGTGTGGCCGAAAGGATGAACAGAACCATTGTCGATCGAATTACTTGCATGCTGCTGGATGCCAAGCTGGATCACAAATTTTGGGCTGAATGTGCAGTTACTGCTGCGTATTTAATAAATCGCGTGCCATGTCGAAATGAAGGACGCTGCCCTGAAGAATTATGGACCAAAAGGACGCCGAGCTTAAAACATTTGAGAGTTTTTGGCTGTCAAGCTTATGCTCATGTTGCAAAAGAAAAAAGAAATAAATTCGACGCGAAGGCGATCAAATGCATTCTAATGGGTTACAGCAACGAGTCTAAAGCTTATCGACTCTACGATCCCGTGAAAAATAACATAATAATAAGCCGAGATGTCACTTTTATTGAAAGCCCATCTGGAAATGACCAGGTAATTGACTCAAAACATGTCTGTACTAATGCGTCTTTGCTACCTATAGAAATGGAAAATCAGTACTATGGTGGAGTAGAAGATTCGGATACCGATGACACCCATTCGGAATTTGATAGTGCTAATTCGGAGGAGGACGAAAGTCGTGAGTTATCAACCACAAATTCGACGAGTGAATCTTCGTCAAATGAGGTCAAAACTGATGTACAAACAGCTGACGATTCAAATTATCCAGAAGAATCAATCATTGATCATTCTGATTCCACATATGTTCCAGATGTGGAGGTATCTGCTGCCGAAGATTTACGCCGGTCTGAACGTTTGCGCACACGTTACAATCTCTGTGCAGCTGGTGTGTCCATCGACGACCCAACTTCCTACGAAGAGGCTTTGTCAAGACCTGATTCACACCTGTGGAAAGCTGCAATACAGGAGGAGCTGGAGTCGTTAAAGGTTAACAAAACGTGGTCCTTGGTTGAGCTGCCATCTGGAAGGAAACCAATAAGCTCAAAATGGGTTTTTAAAATCAAGCGCGACAGCGATGGTGATGTAACAAGGTACAAGGCGCGACTTGTTATAAAAGGGTTTCGACAACGTAAAGGAATTGATTACGACGAAATTTTCTCACCTGTTGCTCGTTATACATCAATTCGGTTACTGATGGCTTTATCTGTAAAATATGATCTGACCATTTATCAGATGGATGCTGTAACAGCGTTCCTCAATGGCGACTTAAAGGAAGATATATACATGGTACAGCCAGAAGGTCACGATGATGAATCTGGGAGAGTATGTATACTACACAAGGCATTATATGGTCTGAAGCAAGCGAGCAGAGTCTGGAACCAAAAATTAAACGAAGCTCTCGTTGCATTTGGACTGGAACGCAGTAAAGTGGACCAATGTATATATCACCTTAGCTCTGAGAAGAACAAGCTGTTCGTCGCTATCTATGTGGACGATTTCTTAATATTCTCCAATGATGAAAAACTGGTGAGCAAATTGAAAAGCCATCTTTCAGAGAATTTTCAGATGACGGACATGGGGCTCGCTTCAACAGTATTAGGAATGCGGATCACACGTAGTGAATCGATGGGTACGCTTAAGATCGACCAATCAAGATACATAGAAGACATTCTACAGCGCTACGGTATGAGCGAATGCAAGCCGATCTCAACACCAATCGACCCAAATCAAAGGCTATCGTCAAAAATGTCACCAGTGAATGAATCTGAGGTGCGTGAGATGAAGAAAATTCCATACATGCAAGCAATCGGATCTTTATTGTTTGCTGCACAAATCACGCGCCCTGACATTTGCTTTGCGGTGAATCTTTTGAGCAGATTTGGGTTAAACCCGGGAAAGGCACATTGGGCCGCAGTCAAACGAGTGATGCGGTACTTGAAAGGCACTATAGACAGAGGCATAGTCTATCGCAAGCATGACTCGGACATCACTGGTTTCTGCGACGCTGATTGGGCTGGCGATCTCGATGGACGACGATCGACTACAGGGTATCTATTCCTCTTTCAAGGCGGTGCTGTGTCATGGAACACACGGCGCCAGCACACCATTGCATTATCAACCACTGAGCGATTAGAAAGTGAACTAATGCCAACTTCTAAACCGTTCACCGTTCTTTACTGCGACATAAGAGTGCTATACACTTTGGAACTAATAACGCTTATTCTTCACGCACGAAGCATATTGAAATAAAGGAAAAATTCGTTCGTGAGAAATTAGACAAGCGCATAATTCAACTGAGCTATATAAGCACGAATAATATGCTGGCCGATGTGTTAACAAAAGCTGTTTGCGCAAGAAAGCAAACTCAATTTTCAATTGAATTCGGCCTCACCTAAAATGTTATTCTTGTTTAAACATAGTTCTCAACTTAGTCATTAAAAAACTGAATTTCTGAAATTAAATGAATTTATTATGTAAATTATATTGAAACGAATATTGTATTCAAGGAGAGTGTTGTAAACGAAAAGTCAATTCGCCTCAATATAACTATGCCTTTATGTCAAATATGACATTAACTATACTTGACACTTGTATTGTAGCTAACTTAATAAACTTCCTCCTTCTAATTTGTTAAGACGTGTCTAGTTTCTTTCTTTAACCTTCCTCAGGATTTTACCCTCTGATAAGATGTTTGAGGGTATTTGAGACTTGTGTTATCATAAACATAACAATTGCAAGTGTCTGAACATCTGTGAAGATTGGGGTAATTTCTTGTTGTGTTGCTAACAAACATTAAATCTTCTGTTTACTGAGCATGAAAATTAATAGAGAGATGAGTTTACCTCTCACATTCTTCGAGATATATGCAAATCATCAATTATGTGTGATTAATTGATTGTTCATTTCTGTACGCGCACTTTCATGTTTTTTCAATTTGTGTTTCCGCAATAGTCTGTCTAGAGAAATTTTGTTCATTTTGATATGTATTTCTATTCCACAATAGTCCACACGAGGTATTGTGGAAGAGGTAATTACTGAACTAAAAATCTTCCGACTGCGACTTGATTTTTGCGTGACAATAAGGGAGCAAGAAAATATACAGTGTACAAACAAAGCACATTAGCGGTATTCACTATCCAGTGTATGTGCATGTGCATTTGCAAATTTTATTTTGCATTTGCAAGAAAATGTGAATGATTTTTCGAATCACACGGTGCATATTTTATCAAGCAGGATTAGGGATGCTCATTGTTTTATAATTATCGATGTTGCAAGCATTCAGAACCTTAAAACGATGGCCAGTTTTAATTAGAGATAATTCGTAGATGTTGTCAAAAGCTTATTTTATGGTTCATTTGCTCGGAAAATGTAGTAACTCTCAACATTATAATACATCAAAGATGTTTAAACTTTGAACAACGATAATCATCAAAGATCGATATTCCTGATATCAACGCTGTCTTTGATTGGTGTCGTACAAATTGCTTCGCTTTGAATGAAAAAAAAAAATGTATTTTCTTATCCTTTAGTAAATCAGCAAATGTTCTCGATACGACAAATACTCTTGGAAACTCTCTTCTCTCCAAAGCTTCTACAGTAAAGGATCTTGGAATTGTCTTTGATTCAAAGTTTACGTTCTCTCAGCATTTGAATGTTATGATTCCAAAAGCATTTTTTCGATGCTTGCTTTTATTCGCAGAAATAGCAGACATTTTATTGATCCATATACATTTAATGCATTATATATCGCTCTAGTGCGATCGAAATTGAAATATTGCGCTATCGTTTGAAACCCCTATTTTACTTGCCACACTGTTCGTCTTGAACGGATCCGAAATTCTTTTATAAAATTTGCTCTGCGGACATTAAATTTTACGGAGCTTGTACCTGATTACATCTCTCGATGCAAGCTCATAGATTTAAAAAGTCTCAAAGATAGGAGAATTGTACTTTCCCTGCTTTTTATATGTGATGTAATTAGTGGCAGAATTGATTGTCCGCAAATTTTGTACTCAATAAATTTTTTTTTGTGCCCCCGAGAACTCTTAGGCACATATTTCATATCAGACCTTGTCGCACATTAAAATGTATAATTATATGCTTAAAATTCTCCGATAAATCGAGCCCTTAGATGCTTTAACTCCATACTTCCAAACTGTAACATTAATTTTTCCTACGGCAAATGTTAAGTAGATACTATTAATCAATTATGTATTCTTTAATTACACAGGCCTGCAAAATTGAAATTTTACTCTCCCCTTTTGAGTTGCAGTAGTGATTCTATTAGATTTTTGTGTGCTGAAAAGTTGAAAATTTTCAAAAAAAATCCATCACGTCAGAATTTCGAGAAAATCGCGTAAGAGTTTTTTACGACCATTGCTTTTTTGAAACTCGTTTTGCTCGTATATGGCTTAAAATATTTTAAAATTTTTAAATCTTTTATGTTCTTAAAACATCATTCTTTAATATGATCAAAAATAACTAACAAAACATTAAATGAATGGTGTAAAATGATGCTCAAAACGAAAATTTGAAAATTTTTTGAAAGATTTTTCCGTTTTTTTGGACTTTGAATGAACATAGCTCACTCGTTAGCAGTCCTCCTTCCAAAAACGATATTTGAAATTGTTAGCCAATAAATTGTGTGTACATATGTCAATTCTAAGAACTGCAGCACAAACCCTTTTCACGAAATAAAGGTTTTTCTAAAGCAACTCAAATTAGAGATTCGTATAGATAACATAATACATACAAACAAACGCTTAAGGGTTAACAAACATACAATCAAAGGTTTTCATATGCACAGCCCTCAGTTACCAAACATCTCTAATGAAAATGCATAGGGCTTTCCCTTACCGTTTCGTTGCCACAATTTTAGTAGTGCTCTTTAGAAAAATATTTTTTATCTTTTCTATTAAATTAAAAAAATATATCCACAAATAAAAAAAGAAATTTAAAGTTGAAAAAAAAAAATATAACCTTCCATGAGCTTCGAACCGGAGGCTTCCCGCTTGTGAGGCCAGCATTCATACTCTACGCCAGTGATGTGCAAAATTGGCCGTGAGACTGTGTGAGTGAGAAAAGAGTCAATGCACTAAGAAAAATTTTAGCACGAATTCCGTCTGCATGGTAAAATAAGGAGATTTTATAACTTCGTGGAAAATAAAAATAATTCAAAATACTAAGACTAGTTTATGCAAGCGTTATAAATTTGTGAATCAAAAATTTGAATTGTAAGGCTAAATGTTGTTTTCAATACAATTTTCAATATCTATAACACCTTTGCAATTTCTTGTCAATTGTTTTTTTTTTTAATTCTTTTTCAATCCCAAAATCATCTTCCATTTTTAAAATCCAGCCTTGGTTTTTTCTAAAACACATTTCTTTTTTTCTTTAAAAAGGTTTTCCTTTTCAACGCCCTGAAATTCAGAATGAAGAATCGCAATGTCTTTTCAAATTCCATTCATATTGTTTTTGAAAAGACTTCCCACACAAAAGACAAAGCATGTTATCAAAAACATTTGAAATCATAAGTAACTCTTTGCATTCCATTTTCACGTACGCTTTTCGGAGAAAAAATTTCTCAATGCAGAGAAACGAAAAAGCTGTACGGATGCGCGCGATGTTGTTTCGTCGGCCTTTTGCTACCGACTGAACAAAGAGCGTAAGCAATACGTGTGAAATGAGCGCCATCAAATGATGTATGGCCAGGGCTGCCAGATGATGTTTGGCTAAAACCGTCACTTTTTAACAGAAAAATCGTCAAAATCGGCATTGAACTTTAAAAAATCGTCAAAAAACGCAGTTAAAAATATTATGTTTTAAAAAGGAAATTTGTCTTTATTGAATTCATTTTTTGTACTCAAAAAAAGATAAATAACAGAAGTATGCTTTCAGCGTTTTTAATATTTGTTTGCAACGATAACTTTAACACTGGATGTCACCGTTAATGCTGATAAAAATTATAAGTGTTTTCGAAAGGAAACGAAATGACAAAAAACCAGAAGTTTGCGAAGTTGGCTGTAATTGTATTGAAAGTGACACAGTTAGTTTCGAATAATTATAAGAGTGTCATATGGAACCTACAGTGACCCGAAGCCAATTTTATTAGCCAAAAAAAAAAAGAGTGTCATATATGTTATGTCAGTATCTGCTTAAATTTAATTTTTAATAGAGTTTTACATCAAAATTTACGTAATAAAATCCTTTATTAAGGTGCATTCACATGGTGGCTCGCGCCAAAATTTGGCCGAAGTTGCAGCTATAGTTCTATATGGTATGAATCGTGCAAATTTGATTCCATATGTTTTATTTTTACTATTGTTACCACACCTGGTCAGATTAATTTAAAAAACGTCAATTATTGGGTATTTTTGCGGTAAAAATCGTCAAATCGGTAAAATGCATATTTGGCATAAAAAATCGTCAAATGACGATAAAATCGGGCTATCTGGCAGCCCTATGTATGGCGTGAACACCAGTGATGCCAACTCTTACGAATGAAAACCGGCTAGATAAGCTCAAAAAAAAGGCTAAAAAAGGCCAAAAAAAATCTTGAAAACGGCCAAAATAAAGGCTGTTATTTTTATATTATATTTTGGTTCTGCTCTATCAAACATCGTCCAATTTTAAATGTTCCCGAGGAATTTTTCCCTGCTGATTTGAAAAAAACTTCTCCCATTCTAAGCAAGCAGAAATGGAAATGTAAAAGGAGCAAGAATTTCGAAAATTTTTCAGCAAATATCATCAAACTCTTCCTATTATCGACGTTAAGGGCAATTTGTTTTCCGCGGAGAAAAATTTCTAATTAAAAAAATCCAGGCAGATTCATTTAGAAATGGTCTTATAATATAAGTACACAGAACACAACAATATCAAAGAAATCAAAGTTCAACAAATTGATAAAAGTATATACGAGTATGCGTATGTCTTCATCTACACTGTAGATTCTACAGTATATCGTTCCAGTCTTGTTGAAATGCATAAAAGCTGGTATCCGGTTCGGAATGTCATGCGAGTACTTAATTTTTTGCATTTAGCAAGATATAGACGTGCATATCGAGTCTGTAGACATGGTTTGGTGTGTATTTGGTCCCAACACACCGCAAAATTTGGTTTAAAACAAGGAAATACAAAAAATAGCTAAAAAAAGGCTATTGACCACAAGAAAAAGGCTAGATTTTTAGCTAATAGCAAATAGATGTTTTTACCGGCTAAGCCGATTTAAAAACGGCTAGATCTGACTAAAAAAAGGCTGAAATGGCATCACTGGTGAACACCACTGCTCTACGCTAAATTTCTAACATAGCAGCTACTATCATATCCGCTATAAATGCTGCAGACATAATGAGGAGAGCACTTTTTCTCTCAGATTCTATAACATTTCAATGTTAATTCTCTGTTACAGCACGAGTTCTCCCTCTGTTAAATCGATCGGTCTGTTAACGGATCCGCGTGTTCTAGCTAGCTTACATTGAGGTGCGTGAAGCTGCACCCCACTTTGCATGAAATAAAAAAAAAAAAATATGTGGGAAATATTTTCCTTTTTTTTTTTGCTAATTAGTGCCCCACTCCGAAAATTTTTTGCTCGTCACTGTCAGATATTAGGTAGGTAGGTAGGTTGAAGTGGCTGCCACTTAGGCCGTTAATCGGCCCATTGTGATACCAAGGAGGTTTTCTTGTGTTTGTGTGCGTGTATTGTCTTATTATGTAGTGTGCCCCTAACATGCGATTTTTGAAAAACCAGTGCTAGGCTTGGAACATTACACTCCGTTTCGCCTGTGCCGGGAATCGAACCTCGGACCCTGGGATCAAGAGCATAGCACGCATCCCCTACGCTATCCCAGAGCCACTGTCAGATATTAAGGACGAACACATTTTGTATGAAAAGGGGGGTGTAGCTTCACACTTCAAAAAGAAGCTCTTTTAGTATTTTTCAAAAAGTTTTGAATATGTGGGAATTATGTGGTTTTTTTTGCTTCTTATCTACGGGTTGGTGGTTCTGGGATAGCGTAGGGGATGCGTGCTATGCTCTTTATCCCAGGGTCCGAGGTTCGATTCCAGGCACAGGCGAAACGGAGTGTAATGTTCCAAGCCTAGCACTGGTTTTTCAAAAATCGCATGTTAGGGGCACACTACATAAAAAGACATACACTCACACAAACACAAGAAAACCTCCTTGGTATCACAATGGGCCGATTAACGGCCTAAGTGGCAGCCACTTCAACCTACCCTACCAAACATACATTGACTCTTGTGTATAGGTTCGAACCTTGTTGAATGATAAAAAATTTTTAACCTCTTAAAAAATTTTTGTTTGTTTTTTTTTTTAAAGAATAAAATGCAAATATATTACTAAAAAAGTTAAATTCTGATAAAAAAAAAAAACCTTTTTTACTCCGTATTTTTTGGTAAAATGTACTTGCTCAAATCAATTTTCGTCGATTTAATCCTTAAATTTATGAAATAAAATCTTATTTTATCCATAGAATTAGAGCACATAAATAGCACATAATTCCCATCCACAAACCATTTTTCTTTCTCTGTAGTTCCCTCCCCAGCGGCGCAAATGTACGTTACGGAATCCAATACTTCTCCAATACTTAGCAGTCAGTATGCCAGAAAGAATCGATTACAAGCTTCATTACTTTTACATAAGCATGGCCGCTTTGTAATCAGCTCCCTTTACGAACTTATTTACTTGTAACCAAAGAAGTATTCCGCTGCCGAATACCCGTCGAGCGTTTGATACATTATAATTAGTGTCCGACCGAAGGTGGATTTTTAGCCGAAGCCGAAGCCGAACAATCGGCAGAGTTGAAGACTTCGGCCGAAGACCGAAGGCCGAAGCCGAATGCAAAACATTTTACAGTAAGGAAACAAAATCAGTCTTTATTCATTTGACAAGCACAAAAAAAAAAACCGCTCAAATTTTCTCTAAATTCTTTCGCTTTAGTCGCCCACAAAGTGAGAATTTACGGCAATAATTCACTAGTGTAAAAGGTCTCAATCGGGCATGTGATTGGATTCCCTTTCCCCAAATTTTGGGGAAAGGGAATTTCGTTCCTCCAATATTTTGAAGAATATATGGCAATTTTGAAAGAAATGACATTGTCAAAAACAAAAGAGCGGCTATACGATAAAATTTTCGAATTAAAAAATTTCTAACATATTTAAATTTCCGAGTATTTATTTCAATTTCCCGGGGATATGAATTCCCGGGAATCCAATCACACACCTGATTTTTTATATTTGTTGGATAGAAGTCTTTGATACGCACAAACCATCCAAACCATCAAAATTTCCCAAAGGGGGGTGCAAACCCGATATAGCCACCGTCGATCCAACCCTCTTTTGGACATACACAATTTTAAAGGATAAACGATCACGCCTCATTTTTTTACTTGATGAGCAGGAGGTACCCTCATTTGATGAAACACCTGGGTGTTTCAAACAGATGCAAAAAGATAGTATTCCCGGCACACAAAGTCTGCCGGGCATAAAAAGCTTCTATACTATTCAGAAGGTTAATTTTATAGATTTAGGTCAAATCTTTTGTAAAAATTTTTTTTACTTTGATATCTCTATGACAGTTCGATTTCAAAAATTTTTATGTAACATACCAACGTAACGTACCAACAGGCGTATAATATTTTTTAAAATTTATCAACACATATTTCTTGGGTTTTTTAATGCAAATCATCGAAAGTAACCTTTTTTACATAATTCATAAAAATTTTGTAAAACTACATTCAGTAGGAGAGCAGAGTTTTCACAATATCTGCCGCTCTCTAAAACAGCTAGAAAAATTTGCAACGTACCAACGCCTTTTAATCAGCATTACCAGGATGCCCCATGGACTTTTTTCAAAATTAAATATTGTATTTTCTAGAACTCTAGTTCGGAGGAACTTGCCAATGATCAAGCAAAGGATCAAGAGAAGTCCTTGCTTTTTAAGAAACATTTTTGCAATCATGGAAAAGGTTGATTTTAGCAAAATTTTAAATTATGTTTTTTAATTCCTTCCTTTTATTTCTAAGGCCAAACATATATAAGAAAGTTTTCGATTACACTAGTTAACTAATAATAATTTTTGGCGTGTTCAGGAGATCTCAATGCTCTTTTCCCATAGACTTTGGCCTTCTAAACACGAAAATTATATTAAAAAATTCTTTCATGGAAGCGTTTATTTTATATTAATTTTTAAAAAAAGAAATGTTTTTTTTCGGAGATATTATAGATTTTTTGAGCAGAACTCGGCCATGCATCGACCATGTAGGAGTGTAGGTCTAACTCTTCTTCTTCCTAATCCCTGCAATGTGTTAGAGCTACGCTGCTTCAACATATGCATATAGCACGAGGAAAAGAGAAGCATGATATGGCAGCGAAATCATTAGCTCTGCTGTGGTGAAATGCATTGCCACTTTTATTTTTGATTTTGGGAGATTTTCGAGTTCATTACATATAAAACTCATAAAATCATATGAAAAGCTTGAAAAACATAAAACTAATCAAGGAAACTCAATGCCAAGGAGAAATTTAAATTGTTTTTTTGTCCAACCCTGTCCACATAACTTTTTGATCACACTATTTCAGCAAAAATGCTAAATTCTATGTACAATCTAATTCGCAGCCGTAGTCAAAAATGTATGTCAATTTATTACAAAATGAAAACATTCGTGCACATTAAGCAAAAACATATCGCAATACATTTATTAAAGCTTCAATTATAACTTTTAAAGCTATATAAAAAACCCGAGACGACGCCGTGTTTCTTTGATAATTTTCTTGCAAGTGGCATCATAGTGCCACTTTTTGTCTGCCCGTATTGTTGTTGGTAGCTTTCTGGTGAATTTCTCGAAAGAGTTGAATTTCCTATTGTTGCTTAAGGTTTTTGTTGGTAGCTTTTTGGTGAATTTCTCGAAAGAGTTGAGTTTCCTATCCCTGCCTAATGGGGAGTTTCTTATTAGCGGCAGAGGCCTTTCGACGTCGAGAGTTAGACCTACACTCCTACATGGCATCGACCAATTCAAATGAAGTGCCACTCAAATTAAAGAAAACTAACGCCTCTAAGACTCTTTCCTACATAGTTTTAAGATTGGTACGGAAACTAAGATTCTGTAGACCTATAAACCTTAAAAAAAAAATATTTTTGTAGCAAAAATACATGTTTCATTTTCATTTATCGGCAACTAAAAAATAGATTCCAAAAAGACAAATTTTTCTTACATTTTTGATTTAAAGCCAACAAAACAGTATATTACTTTTCAAAATCTATGAATAAATGGCGAAGTTATAATATTGTAAAAGTGAGGCAGTAAAATAAAGAAATTGCTTGAAGACATCATTTCCCATACATAACATATTTGTCTCCAAATGAACTCGCGGCTTGGAATTATTTTAAATTAGTCGTTTCTAATTTTCTTGGAAACCATAAAAGCCCGAATTTTAAGGCTATTGTAACGAATTTGTTAGAGAATTATGCAAAAATTATCCTTTTTTTACACTCCCACTTGGACTTTTTTCCTGAGAGTCCTGCTGATGTCAGTGACGAGCACGGTGAAAGATTCCAGCAAGAAATGAAGACTATCGAAAGACGCTACCAGGGATTTTGGAACGAAAGAATGATGGGAAATTATATTTGGTTTCTTATACGCGAATCAAATACCGAAGAGAACAAAAGACAAAAGAAAGCATCAAACTATTTCTAATTTTCGTTTGCTTCATTGATTTTGAAAGCTTAAAAAATGTAAAGCATACTTTATTGAGTAAAAAAAAAAAAATAAAGAGACTTTCATAATTTTAAAAATGTTAAAGCATACTCGTTGGTGTAAACGAAAGAAGCACTTTGAAAGTTGCACATAAATGATCATAACTTCAATATTAACCCATAGATTTTATTCGTTGGTATCACGTTTTCTTCACAAGGGTTCATTTTATACGTGTGCTTTTTCAAAAAAAAAAAAAAAAAATACAGTCTTAGGATTTGTATTTTTTTTAAATTTAAACATGATATTTTTTTCTTAATTTTGAATAGAAAAAAAATTTTTTTTTTAACTTTTGGCTTATGTTACATTGACACTGTACCATAATATCATAAAAAAAGGGATATATTTTGATTTAGAATTTTATATTCTTTAAGTTAGTACATCATTTAACTAGGTAGTTTGTTTCTATCTCGAGATAAGATCAGTGCCGGCCACCACTACAATTACTAATTGCATTTGTGCGCGTGCACATTACACAGCGAGAAACAGTTGTGGATGTTTTCATACAAAATTGCATACATTTTTCTTAGAGCCGAAAAATTTTGTTCTTTAGAACTGGGTATGTCCCTGGATCGATATGTCGCAAAAACTCCACGCCTCGTCCAAGAGGTAGGGATGGGTCATTTCGGAGCCTTTTCAGATCATCTTGAGCTCTTTTATCTTGAAAATTTACAGTGCAGAGCAGAGAACTATTGTGCAAATCAATGATGTGCTGAATTTATATATATTATATAATAAAAATAACTGAATGTTAAGAACACGATGAAAAAATTCCTGAACTATAAAAAATTCATTTTCTTCAAAGTGTATCAAGGCTGAAAAAATTTACGTTCTCATCTAGCTTCATCCGACGCAGCTCCGTCTCGCTTGACGTTTTCCACTCAACTGAACGATTTTTTGGCTCTCAGCTTTGCTTCTCATGTGAGAGCAATTTTATATACATACGAGTGCTTACGCTGTTTTTGCTTCTAGCTTGCTTCTTGGCCGGCACTGGATATGATCCATCAAATGAAAGTACTTTTGAAAAGAAAGAGCCAAAATTTCAAATGGTCATATCTCCAAAACCAATCCATTCAAAAAATTTTCGATGAGGTTTTCAAATTCAGGGACCCAAAATCTATGAAAAAAGTGGAGCGCGATCAACTGTACATTTATTTTTTTTTAATTTTGTAAACCACTGTAATCGGTCATATTCGACGCATGAGTACTCTGCTTTATCGTTCCTCAATAATATGAGCAAAATTGTATCTAATTATTTTTTATTGTATAAAAATGACATATTTTACTGTAAAATAAAATGAGTTCTTATGAAAAACCATTGATTAACACTTATATATATCTGATTTCTAACAAAAATTTTAATTCATGTTACAAGATTATAAAATATTTGTTAGAACGGAACCGGAATTTTCAGGGAGCGTGCTACGTTTTTGATTTTTCCATAAGAATGCATGCACAGGGGGCCTACTTCAATTCAACACACACGTTTTTTGCCAAGTGCCATTTATAGTACTATATGCCTATGTCGCTCGTCTTCGCAAAATGAAGAGCGAATTTGAATTTTATGAAGTTGTTGCACCACTACATGTTCATAAGCTTAGGTTTGCATATGTATTGCGCCCAGCCCTGGTAATAATGAACGAAATCGCGGCACCAAAACCACTGTTCACTTGTGTATTTCATTACAATCGTGTTTCCCAAACTTTTAAATTGCCTTCAAAGTTTATTTATTTCTTATGATCACGAACTGCATTTTCAACATTAAAACGTATTTAACATGAAAGTTTTAAGCAAAATTTTTCCCACATTAAATCCAGAAACGTTTATTTGTAACAGCTCGTTTTAAATTAATACCCTTAACTTGAGAACCTTAAGCAAACCAAGGATCTCTTGACAGAATTTGCTACAGGTCCCGTGCTGGCTAAGCCCGTCACTGTTTAAAACATGTATGTTTTGACAATAACTTTATAAGTAGAAAACGTTAACCGTTTTCGATGATTATAGCCTCAAAAAATTCATCATAAAACGAGGTCTTAGGCACTTCAACCGAAAATGCCATGGTCATTTTTGGGCCTGTTGAAAGAAGAAACCCAACATTGACTGGTTAAATCAAAAGGAAAAACATACAAAACGGCTTGAACAAGGAATATTTTTAATTTTAACAATTTTTCTTGTTGAAAAAAATAAAGATTTTCCCTTTGAATCAACAATATTTCAGGTTGAATTGAAATGATCATTTTCAAAAATCGATTTAAATTTAAATTGTTGAATTAACCAACGGACATAATTGAAATGACAAGATAATTTTTAAAATAACAAAAATTTTCTTAAAAAAAAACCTATAATAGAAGAAATGTCAAAACAAATTAACTTAACGTTCAAAGCAAATGGCCACAGAGCCCTCTGGTGAACATAATCTCAAAAATAGCCATCGGATGGACTTCATCCGATTGTGTCACTCGGTTGTCGTGACCAAGTATTACAGTATGGGAAAGCCTGTCAAAATGCTATTTGGCTCCAAATGGCGTGGTGAAGTTGAGTAAAAATCAGCTGACTGTCAAAAATAAGTCGAAGAATTTGCGATTTTTAAACATGCCGTAGCTTTATATTTTTACCTTTTTTAAGTAAAATTGAAGTTGCAAACAACAAAGGAGAGATGATCTTTCATTTAAGAGTACATTTGAGTATCTGCGACCCCTGAAAATCAGTATTCAATATTGCGTTTAAACTGAACGACTTCGTCAGCGATGCACAAATACTCTAAGCGCAAAGCCTTTATCGATACTGAACCGAGTACTCAAAAGAGTTCTTAAAACATAATAAAACCAAACAAAAAGCAAGATAATTCGACATAAAAGGAATTTATATATTTTTAAAGTTCATGTTTCAAAATGCAAAAAGTAAGGGTGTTATAGTAAAGCGAACCAGACCATAGTTCCCTACAAGATAAACAGCTATATATTTTTTAATCGGAGGCTAAAACAAAGCTCAAATTCCTCATTTCACAAAAATGTGTCGAAAGCTTGTCACTTTACACAATTCAGATGATTTTTGAGGCAGACTCTAACGCTGGAGGTACCCCTAAAAATAGGCCGATTAAATCAATTTTTGTAGAGGATGTCAACGATTGAAAAATAAGTATTTATGCCGTCTTTGTTTCAAGCGCCATCTGAATTTTGGGTGTAAAATTCAATTTTCGAATAACGCCTTTTGGCACGGCCACTTTTCTATATATGCAATCTACATTTTATGCCTTTAACTAAGTCCAAATAAATAATTCCACTATGAATTTCAAAAAATTTTGGTTTTAGGGCAGCATTTATGAATTTTATAAAAAACCCTACACGAAGGGATACCTTTGAAAATCAGACAGACAGAAAGTCTCATTTCTAAATGCTAAACGTTCAAATTGTAGTCGGTTACTATTTTCACCATCGATTTGCACTACTGACTCGTTCCATTTGGCACCATCTGTTGTCCATGGATGCCACACTAACGTCTAAATTAAACAGGACCAAAAACTCGGAAATCAGGTTTTTGTAGTACGTGAATTTTTCTATTACTAAAAAGAAAAAATAAATGTTAAAATAAATTCTAGAGTTTAAAATGGTACAATCATTCTTTAAAAAATCTTTATAATATCTGATTTTCTCCGGTTATAAATGAAAAAAAAATCCCTTAAAAAAACTAACTGCTTGTACGTGCCCAATTTCTAGAGACGACAACAATGCCCAAAGAGGCAACGTGGTGGATTGCCTGGTATGCCGTGTGGTTGTTGTTGCCTTTGGTGAATTGCCTATTAGCTTTGTTGAATTGCCTATTAGCTCGTTTCTCATACTATAATACTTGGTCGTGACTGCTTTCGCAATGCTACAAAAGTTGTAAGATGAATGAATATCTTATATGTCATATTTTATAAAACAAATGAGAATTATACCGAACAAAAAGAAATGTAATTAAACATATTTCCTTTTAAGTCAACCAAAAATGTTGTTGAATCAAGCATTTCTCTTTTGAAATTTTCGTTCTGCTCGAAAATCAAAAGACTGTGAATAACAATGCGCCATTTAAAAAAAATATGGGAAAGTTTGCTCAGTGTATACAAAAAAAAATATAACAAAAAAAGTGAAATAAGCATAGAAAATGCGCTTATTATTGTTCCTACGTCTACAAAAGACTTTCAAGTGGAAAACTATATTTTCAATATTTAAAACTTTTGTTTTTAAATGGTCCTTGGTCCGCCCAATGTTTATCGATTTCGTTGTTTTATGGCTTCAAAGAAAGGCTAATCAATCTATTTT
>JAIPUU010000662.1:0-23721 GCA_020466095.1 Chlorops oryzae
GTCCGCAAAAAACAACTCTTATCTGAATTGATCTAGTAGCTCTCTTTCGCTTTTATACTTTACGAAAAACTTTTTAACTAAGGAGTTGGTCTAACATATGTGGAAATTTCTCTAAAGTTGCATCATGAAAAGTTGAAGTTGTAGAAGTTGTTTAAACGATCCAAACCATTTCTGTCATATATGCGGAAAATATGTGCTCACTTATCGTAGAAAAGTAATATCCGCTCTGGTAAAAATATCTGTTTTGATTACACTAGTTTACAGCAAATCTGACCTGGCCCATCTGATGGTCATTTCTTAAGTAAAATTTTGTGCTGAATCCGAATATATCATCAAAAAAAATATAAGTAGAATAGTTTTTGAGAAATGGGCTATTTTCGGTTTTTTGAGTTTTGAAAAAAAGTATGGTTAGTAAATTGCAATTTCCTCCGAACATATTTAACCGATTCTAAATTTTAAGTTACGAATTTAAAGGCAGTTAAATTATCTACCAACAATGCCCAGAACATTCTTTAATCCAAATATACACGTAGAAGCTATTGATGAAGTTTTCCAGAAATTTGTTTAATTTTTACAAAATTTCAATAAAAAATCACTTTCAGTCTAATTTGCAACATGAAAAAATTTTGTAAAAATTTTTTCTTTCTTTGGCTTCGAAGAACGATCTTTTAGGAAGAGAGGAAGCTTACTTTGATCAAATTCGCATTAAAAATGTGAAAGTTATAAGTAATTAAGCACAAATAAAGAAAAATTGATTTTGTTTAATTTCTATTTTATTAGAAATGGCTCAAGTCCCCTTTTTTTTCTACTATGGAGGGAACCTGTTTCCCGGATAAGAAACCAGCAGTACTCTCCCATCATTGCCTCATCCCAAAAACCTTGATAGCGGCGTTCCATGGCTGGCGGTTAGATCAATAAAAGTTAAAAATTTGAATGTTTCTTGAGGTGACAAAGCTCTACTCTTATGCCTCAACAAATTATAAAAATAAGTACGTTCTTAAAAGCTGCGTGCAATCCTTAACGGGTACCTGATTAAGGACATTTTTATGGGTACATTTTTAGTTAACATCACTTCCTTGTTTCCATTTTTGAAAGTTATTTCGAAGCCATAAGACGTTAATTTCATAGCGGAAAAATGAGTAATCCACATCGCATATATAACTGTAAAAACGATGCAAATAGGTTCTGCTATATCTGTGGATCATACATTTTTGTGTCACCACCAAAGTTTACAAACTCATTGCAAATAGCATATCGTTTGTACTTCAAAATAACACCAGATAACCTCAATGAGTCATGGACCCCGAAAGTTTTATGTAATTCATGTAGAACTAGCTTAAATATGTGGATGTCTGGCGCGAAGTAAGTTAATGTCCTTGTAAACTTTGAAATATATAGCTTTAACATATAATGGTACTTTATTTAAGGCGCTACTTGCGGTTTGACGTTCCTGCAATTTGGCGACAGCCGATGTGCCATGAGATTGATTGCTACTTTTGTTTGACCAAAATAAAGCAATGCGGACGTCATCGAAGCGTATAATAGGCTCAGTCTTTTTCGAAACCACGTAGTCATTCCCCATCAGTTCCGTACCCTGTATGTCCTAAAAGGAAACGCGACTGTCGAAGTTCTTCCGAATCGGGTGATTCCAGCGATACTAGTTTGGAACCAAAAAACACATCGCCTCTCACTCAATCCAAATTCAATGATTGGGTAAGAGACTTAGAGCTGACGAAAGAAAAATCGGAATTGCTAGCATCACGTATGAAAGAAAGGAATTTCGTGACTCGTGACGTTAAAGTCTAATATCATCGTACTCGTCATGAACGTTTTGCTTTTTAATATAAAAAAAAAGATAAAGACTGTTCCAAGAATTCGAAGAGCCATATGATCCAAATGAATGGCGGTTGTTCAATGATAGCAGCAAACTAAGCTTAAAATCTGTTCTTTTACACCAAAGTAACAAGAAGCCTTCGATTCCTGTGGCACACGCTGTTAATGTGAAAGAATCGTGTGCAACCATGTCGTTACTGCTAGATTTAATCAATTACAAAGACCATTATTGGAAAATATGTGGGGATTTGAAAGAAGTTGCTATGTTAACTGGCTTGCAACAAGGCTACACCAAATTCATGTGCTTTTTGTGTAAATGGGATAGCCGAGCACGTGGCAAGCATTATGTTCAAAAACATTGGCCGGAAAGGAACAGTTTTGATGTAGGCAAAGAAAATGTCAAATGTAAGCCTCTCGTCAAACAAGACCGAATACTAATGCCGCCGTTACATATCAAATTAGGACTTTTTAAAAATTTCGTAAAGACATTGCAACTGAGAAATAACGCTGCATTTACGTATTTGAAAGCAGTATTTCCGAACTTATCGGATGCCAAAATAAAAGAGGGCGTATTTGTGGGCCCTCAAATTAAAAAACTAATAAGTGACGTCAAATTTAGATCCATTATGTCAGTAGATGAAACAAAAGCATGGGACTCGTTTTGTTTAACGGTTTCATCTTTTTTGGGAAATTTTAAAAGCCCAAAATATAAAAACATCGACGACAATTTGCTTACAAACTACAATAAAATCGGTAAACTCCTAATTTCCTTCTAACCTTATATATTATATATTAATCACATTTAATCGAAACAGGAGTAAACATGTCTTTGAAAAATCCTTTCCTGCACTCCCATTTGGATTTCTTTCCGGAAAATCTTGGTGATGAAAGCGATGAACATGGCGAACGCTTCCACCAGCAATTAAAAGCCATAGAACGCCGCTATCAAGGTTTTTGGGATGAGGCAATGATGGGAGAGTACTGCTGGTTTCTTATCCGGGAAACAGGTTCCTTCCATAGTAGACAAAAAAGGGGACTTGAGCCATTTCTAATAAAATAGAAATTAAACAGAATCAATTTTTCTGTATTTTTGCTTAATTACTTATAACTTTCACATTTTTAATGCGAATTTGATCAAAGTAAGCTTCCTCTCTTCCTAAAAGATCGTTCTTCGAAGCCAAAGAACGAAAAAAATTTTTTTTAAATTTTTTCATGGTGCAAATTAGACTGAAAGTGATTTTTTTATTGAAATTTTATTAAAAATGAAACAAATTTCTGGAAAACTTCATCAATAGCTTCTACGTTTATATTTGGATTAGAGAATGTTCTGGGCATTGTTGGTAGATAATTTAATTGCCTTTAAATTCGTAGCTTAAAATTTAGAATCGGTTTAATATGTTCGGAGATAATTACAATTTACTAATCATACTTTTTTTCAAAACTCTAAAAACCGAAAATAGCCCATTTCTCAAAAACTATTCAACTTAAAATTTTTTTGATGACATATTCGGATTCAGCACAAAATTTTACTTTAAAAATGACCATCAGATGGGCCAGGTCGCACAACTTTTTATTTTTTGTAAACTAGTGTTATTTTCGGGGACTATTGGATAAAAATGAGCATTCTTGGGCACCCAATTGTGTGTGCAAATCGTGTGTGGAATATTTGAGGCTATGGAAAAGTAGCAAGAGAACTGACTTTTAATTCAAAACACCGACTATTTGTCGAGCACTGAAAAATCATCTCGAGGATATGCACCTTCAGACACACCGCTTAACATCGTTACGGGCTTGACCAAAAACTTAATGATTTTGATTTTCCATCAGACATCGTAGGTGTGCTCTTTCTCACTAACACACGCTTAAAGTTGATACAAAATTTGACGGGTCTATACCCCGCATAAACCCAGCTAGAAATTTTCTCATAAATGACCAACTCATTAATTTTTTCACCAAGGATATCAAGGGGAAAATTTGAGTACTTCTCAATTGCATTGGCATTGCCATCGAGAGAAGGAGCTTTTTATCGCAATTGCAATGGCAATGTCATCGAGAGGAAATATTTTTTCCTCGCAACTCCAATGGCACTGTCATCGATAGAGGTATCGATACGACGGAGTAGATCTCCTCCAAATTCGATTACCAATTCGTGACATATGCTCTTATGACTGCCAATGCCGCTTGTGTGTCAATTTCATTAGAAAGTTGGTGTATAATCAGAAGGAGTCGCGGCTCTATGTCATGCTAAAATCATTGAGTGTTGCACCGGGACATTTCCGGCTGGGAATAAACCGGTTTTGAAACCAAACCAAAGAGTATAGATATAAAGCAGAGATTGTCAGGCCCACTAAACGTCCATAAGCGACATTCAAAAGCTGTTTTATAGCTTTCACATCGACAGCGTGTACATGTGAGTTCGAAAGCTAATTTTTTATTTTTAATTTCGAGAGTGCTGCGGTCACTGCAACCTTACTTGGCTACTAATGGAAGATATATAAAAATGGCAACCCTAGTAGAGGGGATATCAAGATAGTGGCATTCAACGACATTGCCTACGGCATAAACCATCTATTAATTCAACTATTTGTTTAACTTTGAATTTTTATTGTTTGAATAAAGCGTAGCGTAAGCAAACAAGCAGCGTTATCATTTGGGTAGTTGTGACCAACGCACGACTACGACAGTGGCGACGAGGATATTGTGTATTGTGGTTAAAAAGATTCAATAAGCATGGACGCAGAAAGAATTCTAGAATTGCTCGAAATGCAGTCTAAAGTTCTTGAGACAATCACAAGCCGGTCGCAATCGCAAAGCAATTTATCAGGACCGGAAGTTAGCATGGTAACGTTGGCAAACAGCATTTCGGAGTTCTGTTACGATCCGACGAACGCACTGACATTCAATATGTGGTATGCTCGCCATGAGGACATATTTCTGGTTGAAGGCAAGGACCTTGATGATTCAGCAAGAGTCAGACTGCTAATGCGCAAATTAAATTCAATCGCATATGCAAAATACGCGTCATACATTTTGCCGAAAAACCCAAGAGACATTTCTTTCGCAAACACAGTCACTACACTAAAGGGAATGTTTGGGTTACAAGAATTGGTTTTCAGTGCGAGATACAAGTGTTTGCAGACAGTAAAACATCCACAGGATGATCTTGTATCTTATGCAGCTTGCGTCAATGAAAAATGCGAAAAATTTTGCATTGGTGCAATGACAACAGATCAGTTCAAGTGTTTGGTCTTTGTTTGTGGCCTTCAATTACAAGAGGATGCTGAAGTGCGCATTAAGGCATTGGCAACACTCGAAGAATATTCAAACCAAAGAGTGGACAAGCTTGTGACAAATGCACAAAGATTCTTAAATCTAAAAAAGGTACTGCGCTCATCGAAGATGCGTCGTCTTCCGTAAAAGCAATAAAATGGAAAAAGTCGAAATCGAGTAGGCCAAAAACACACGATAAACACGACAGCAAGCAGTTATCTGACGACGAATCCGATACAAAGGATAGCGATAAAAAAAATGCCTAAAACACCGTGCTGGAACTGCGGAGCAATGCATTTTTCAAAGAACTGCAATTTTCGAAACCACAAATGTACGCAGTGCACTAAAATAGGCCATAAGGAAGGCTATTGTCAAAGTTATGGTGCACTGAAATCTCTCCAACAAAAAGATTTAGATCGCAAAAATAAATCACAGGAGCATAGATACGCAGATGTTCAAAGCAAAGTCGTGAAGGTGAACCTTATCTCTCATGCGATGAGTCGTAAATATGCTGTAGTATATTTAAACTAAGGCAACTCATTCAATACATTGTTGCAATTTCCTTAACTGCGTCAATCATAAATTGTTACAACTCTTTTGATATCAATCCATTCATACATTGTTGCAATCAGTTCAATCCGAACAAAGTTGCAGTACTTATCCAATCAATATTCAAATTCCAAAGAAGAATAACAAACTCAGTCACTGGGTAACAAAACTATTCACTTTTGCATTTGTTTCTTTCCAAAGAATCCAAACATAATTCGGGAACAGAAGCACTTCACTTTGCTTTGCTTCTGTTCATTCATTTACTTCCAATGCTTTTTGGTAGCGTCTAAAATTACATCGCTTACATTGTCGCGATCGATCTAAGGCATTGGGGCATTTCATTGTGGCTCCACTTTAAGCTACACTTTGACTGTTTACATTTATTTCTTAACAGCCGCATCGCTTCCGCGTATGGCCAAATGAATGTCACGATTGCTTACACCATTCTATTATTTATTAGGTCATTAAGTAATTGTTTAGAATTTGGTAAGATATACAATTTCTCTTTTGTTTAGATTTAAATAGTATGTAAGCTTGAAAACGTTGGAATAAAGACACAGTTGAATCTTGAACGTTAAAAATCAAAGATGTGTTGTTTTATATTTGGTATTCCGGATCCTGTTTCTAAATGGCGATCCTTGCCGACCTGGAACTTAAACGGTGTGTAGTTTGAGTGCACGACAAAATATTGAAGAAGGACACGAGAGAATAAAAAGTGAAAAAGAACACGAAAAAAAGGTGAAAAGGGACACGAAAAAAAGGTGAAAAAGGACACGAAAAAAATGAAAAAGGACACGAAAAAAAAGGAAAAAGGACGAAAAAAAAAATTATCTAAACTTAATAAATGGGGAAATCCGAGAGCAAGGTCCAGGCTCCTGAAAATACAGGACAGGTAACAAACGACATCATAATACAGCAAGACTTTAATGTTACGACCTTAATTTATATAATAATTGGATTTCTCATTTTGAACATTTTAATTAAAACGTACAAAATGTGGCACAAACAATTAAGGATAAAATATGTACAAGTGCAACAAGTTTGAAAAAAAAGACATGTGATATAAGTAAAATCGGAATAAAGTCAAAATGAATTACCATAAACAATTTCAAAAATTTAACCCGGATCCGCTGTAAGTATCAAATTGATACAAAATCACTTTTTGAATGGAAATACAAAGAAAACGATTAAATGTAAGGACTTGAGTTTTTGGCCTATGTCACCGATTTTGAAAAGGAACATAAAAATTAGTTCGACAGATGTCGGTGACTCCATAGAACGGCCCTGCAAAAAATGAAACGTATCGGCTGTACTGTATCATATTGATACAATACACATTTACTCCCTTTACAACGTTACCATGCGTGCATTTCTATATATAATATAAAGCTATACTTATTTTTCGATGTTACACTAAAAGTCTCAAAGAAGTACATTACACAGAAAAAAGTCGGTGGCTGAAACCGAAAAGAAAAAGTCAAACATCATTCTTTACTACAATCAAATCAAAAGTGTTGTTGATGTGTTGGACGAGAAAGTGGGCACATACAGATGCAAACGCAAGGTAAACCGGTGGCCGATGGTCATTTTCGAGAACATGTTGGACATTTGATTTTGGTGAACTCAGCTTTGACCAGTTCAACGTTTAACTCTCTATGAATCCGTTCATTTGAGATAAACCAAGGAGCTCCCGTTATAGTCCTTAGTATTTTGGACTGCGCTCTTTGCAGGATTTCTATATTCGAAGCGCTTGCATTCCCGTACAATTGTAACCCGTACATCCATATTGGTTTTATAACTTGATTGTACAGGAGGATCTTATACTCAAGTTTTAGAGGAGAACGGCTATTTATTAACCAGTGCAGGCTTATGGCTTTAAGTTTCATTTGGGTTCTCTTGGCTTCAATATGCTTACGCCATGTCAATCTTTTGTCCAAATGAATACCGAGATATGTGATATTTTCGCATTGTGGGATGCGTACGTTATTGAGAAAAATGTCCGGAGAAGCTTTTCTATTGAGCGTGAAAGTAATATGTTGGCATTTGATCTCATTTATTTTGATACGCCATTTAGAAAGCCAATTTTGTATTTTGTTGAGATGATCTTGCAGTGTAGAAGTTGCAACACTAATGTCCTTGTGCCGACTAAGGACCGCTGTGTCATCAGCAAATGTTGAAATCACGATTCGATCGTTATAAGGAATATCTGCTGTGTATACTAGATAAAGAAAAGGCCCAACAACACTCCCTTGGGGTACTCCTGCATTGATTTCAAAACTTTTTGTAATGTACGAGTTATGTTTTACTTGGAACGTTCTATGTTTTAAATATGACTCAAAGATCGCGTGAAAATTAACGGGAAGTAGTTTTCTGATTTTGTACAACAATCCATCGTGCCAGACTTTGTCGAATGCTTGCTGCACATCTATGAATACTGCAGAGCAATACTCCCGATTTTCATAGGCAATCCTGATTTCGTTGGTAATTCGATTTACCTGTTCGATAGTACCGTGTTGTTTCCTAAACCCGAATTGATGTTTTGGAATTATATTCTGCTCTTGCAAATAAGGTGTTAATTTAGCTAAAAGAACCTTTTCGAATAGTTTTGAGAGGCAAGGGAGAAGGCTAATTGGTCTATAAGAGGATGTTTGGGTAGGGTCCTTTCCTGGCTTAGGCACCATTTTAATGACCGATCGTTTCCAATCTTTTGGAAAGTAACTGAATTTAATTATTGCATTGAACAAGACTGTTAAAAACTGTACTGCTACAGATGGGATATTTTTTAACATTTTTGGAGTGACAAGATCATGTCCCGGGGCTTTTTTTGTCACAAGTTCATTTTTTATGATACCCGAAATTTCACTTGAACTAATTTGGACGGAAATTCTGCGTGTATTTTCGGATTCGTTCGGAAGAGTATACTCAGAATTACTCGGATTCGGTTGGAATACTTTATTAAGGTGCAAAGCAAAAGCTGTAGCCTTCTCTTCGTCTGAGCGCGCCCAACCACTGTTGGGACACCGAACAGGTGTTTCACTCTGCACAGGAGTCTTAAGAAAACGGCTTGCCAACCACAAGGAGCTACGATTTGAGCCTACAGGCGTAAGATTTTCGACAAAGTTGTGAGCTTTAGATTCTTTTTCCCTATTTAGAGCTATTCTAAGCTTTTTTTCTACTTCTTTTAGTTTGTTTTTGGCCAACGGAGACCGGGACCGTTGCCATTCGCGTCTGAGCCTTCGTTTTTCTGCGACGAGATTTTCAATTTCTCTATTTGAGAAAGTCCTATTTGAGCTATATTCAAAACGAGGAGTCGCATTTTGCGCTGCTGATCCTAGATACGAATTAAACACAGTTACGGCGTCGTCAATATGCTCATGGCATTCAATTTTATAATTCGTATGAATATGCGCACTTATGTATTTTTTTGTATTTTAGCCAATTTGTACTTGGATTTGTTAAGCTGAGTGGACGTTCAACTTCAACCGGATATTTATTTAAAGCAAATAAAACCGGGGAATGATCCGAGGAGAGGTCGGTAGTTGTTTTTACAGAAATTAGCTCTCTTGCAATACCTTTAGTTATACCGAAATCTAAGAGGTCTGGAATTTTTTGGAGATCTGTTGGCCAATAAGTTGGCTGTCTGGGAGATACAAAGTCAAGAGAATTATTTTTATTGATAATTGCCTTGTATAATTGTTGACCCTTGGGATTGCACGTTCTGGAGCCCCAGAAAGTGTGCTTCGCATTATAGTCTCCTGCTGCTAGAAACTTATCACCCAAAGTCTTAAAGAAGTCTAAGAACAGCGTTTCCGTAACACAAAAGCGCGGCGGGCAGTAGATTGCCGAAAGTACGATATTTTTCCCTTGCAATACGACGCAGATTGACGTTGCCTGAATAAATTCATAACTATAAGAATCCATAGAGAAATGCTGTATTCTTTTACGAATGAGTATACCTGTGCCTCCATGCGCCTTACCATCTGGGTGGTTGGTTTGATAAAATTTATACCCGGTGATTGAAAAGAAATTTTTATTTGTTAAATGAGTTTCAGAGAGAAGCATGACGTCAACTTCCTCTTGATTTAAAAAATTCTGAATCTCTAGTTTATGTTTTGTTAACCCGTTCGCATTCCAGGCACAAATTTTTAGAACACTCATATCTTAGCTAAAAGTGCGGTCATTAATTGTGTTTGCATTTGCACAATTCTATCGAGCGAGCTTTGCATTGCTTGCATAAATTGTGATAAACTTTGAGTTAGAGTCGATATCATAATCTCAAGATTATTATTCGCGTTAGAGGGAGAACTATTATTCATTGCAGATTTTAGAACATTTGCATACGAAATACCTGAAGTTGTAGGGTTGTTATTAAGGTTTGGATTGGATAACGGTACAGAGACAGTTATGTTTTTTGAAGGATTGCGAGCTGATTCTTTCTTGATATTAATTCGCTTTTTCAGGTCTTGATAAACTAGGCAACCTCTGTAGTTTGCAGTATGGTTTCCTTGGCAGTTACTACATTTAATTAATCTGCGATCATTTTGAGTTTTTTTGTTACAGACCGAACTATGGTGAAGCTCGCCGCATATTACGCAAACGGGGCGCAGGGTGCAATATGACTTTGTGTGACCAAATTCCTGACAGTTGGCACATTGGATAGGACCATTTCTCTTGTGTGGCTCTTCGACCGTTATTTTACGATGCAAAAGGAATTGCAAGTTATATATTGGATGCGTTTCGTTTTTCTTAAGTTTTAAGTTGTCAGGCAAAAGATCAACTTTAAACATGGGCTGAGGGATTTTCGCTTTATTAAATATATTTATGACCGATCTTGCATGGAAGCCCTTTTCCCCTAGCGCACTTTTTATATCATTTGTGTCAACTTCGGCTTCGATGCCTTTGATCACAACTGTTATACCTTTGCTACTCTTAAGCTGGTATGTATAAAAATTTTTATTTGCCCCTTCAAACTCTTTAACAACCCTGCGGAAACTGTCCTCAGTGGTAGTTTGGATTTTGGTTTCATGTATATTACCCTTTGTTAAGGGAACTACATGGAAATCGCTATTTCCTAATAATGTAGCCAATTTGGCAACAAGCGCGTTTGAGCTCCTCTCACGCAAATAGATTGGAGGCGGTTTAAGCTCTTTTTTTGGCTGATTTTCGGTTGAATTCTCGTTTGAGATTTCAGCCAATGGGGCGAAACGATTTCCCGTTAATGTTTTTTGGGAAGCAGGGACTTCCGTTTTGTTAAGCTTGGCCCTAGAGTCATTTTTCCCGGAAGGGCTTCTTTTCCTTTTCGTTATATTAATATAACGGTGCATACCGATAAGCACCGCCTGCTGGTCATTTTGTTTTTGTATAGTTTGGTTTGGTTTTTTTTTCAGAAACAACTGCATTTTTGCTCTGATTGGGCGAAGAAAGTTTGGGAGTAGCGCTAGAAGTACTGGCTACAGGAGATTTTAAGGCTTTACCCGAGGAAGTGTTGTTGCAGCTATTTTCCTTCATTACACATGAATTCATTACACTAACCGAATGCGACCTTTTCCTTTCGAAATGGCTTTTTAAGCTTGAAAATTGATTTGTACCTGGTTGAAGCCTGTCAGACTGGTCCAGGTTGTCACCACTTTCGTTTATTTCCCTACTAGGAAGTTGCGGAACATTGTTGATATTTCCATATATTTGATGGTTTGTGTCCACGCTTAGCTTTGGAGGCGATCTATTAACTGGCATTGAAACCAGTATTTCCACCACCAGTTTGGAACACCTGTCAGCTGTAAACAGCTGCAGGGACCAGTTGTCTTTGTATAGTGTGTGTCTGTAATTTGATTAAAATATAAAACCAAAACACATATATCTGTATGTTTGTTTGTCGCAATACTTAGCTTTACTATTTGGATGGAACGGCACCGATTTCACGACGAAACCTTGTATCCCGCTTTCCTTTTGGCTTCTGCCTAATTTTTACTTTAGTTTCACTAAATACGAACTTTAATTACTATTATTTCGATTTTGTTTTACTGGAGCGCGAACTTTATTCGACTTTACTCGACCAGGGTTGCCAGAGAGAATGACCAAATCACCAAAATCAAAGAAAAGTATTTTAATAAATTGCGAACTCATGTAAATCCACTTGCGCGTGGACTGTCGAACATATCGAACTCTTCGAGATTAAAAAGGAATGATCGACCAGCGATTTCAAATCATTCTTCTACAGCAGGAGCTTTCCATGCACATCCATCAACTCTGCTTCCCTAGCAGATGGACACGCGTTTCTTGGTGCATTCCATGCACGTCCGTCAAAACAGCTGATCGGTATCTCGGTGGGTGCTCCTAGTACCCAATGCATTTCTCCATGCAATCCAACGTCAAAACAGCTCTTTTAGCTTAGCGGTATCTCGGTGGGTGCTCCTAGTACCCAATGCATTTCTCCATGCAATCCAACGTCAAAACAGCTCTTTTAGCTTATCGGTATCTCGGCGGGTGCTCCTAGCACCCAATGCATTTCTCCATGCAATCAACGTCAAAACAGCTACGCGCTTCCTGTATGCATATATGCGGTTATAACAAATCAGCTCTCCTAGCTGCTTAAATCGTTTACCCTAGAGGAAAACACCGGCAATATTTCGCGTGCTCCTTCACACATCAGTTAAGCCTAGTTAACGTTACCTGAGGCCCGCTATTGATAAAAACTTGCGACTCATAAACTTTTCGAATTAAGGAAATGCTTTGTGATCTGTAGTTTTGTTAAACTAGGTGTAAGATTTCGAAACTTATTGCAAGACTCCTACCTTATAGGAGTGATACAATAAATAATAAAACGTTTAAAAAAAAAAAAAAAAAAAAAAATGTTGGACATTTGATTGTTCAATGCATTCGTTATTATCACGAAATTGAATCCCTAATGGAAAATATAGCAAAAAAATACCGCCGTTGGATCTTTCTCATTGAAGTTGGTGAAGCTTTGGTAATGCCTTACATTGATACACGCAAGTCAATGCCACGAACACAAAACGCCTTTGCCGTTGTCCAGGCTATCAGAGGCATCCCAAATGATTTGAATGTTGCTTCAAAAAGTGGAAGATAACCAAAATTGCCACCAGCAAAAAAAAGATCACGTTTTTACGGGTGGACATCGAAGAAATGCCAACTTTTACAGTAATCGGTGTGATCTATGAAAAAACTTTGTTTGTAACACTCACTTCTATAATGTTGGCGACAAAAGGGCATAAATTTTTTTTGGAAATAACATTTTTTTTTTTGTCCAGAAATGAATAAATTTTGACCTCAAATAAAAAAATTGCAAGTTATTTTATTTTTCCCGCGATTTTTGGCGTACTTTTCGGCATGTATCAAATTGATACACATCAGCTTTTATGTTTGAATTTTTTTACAGCGGATGCGGGTTAACAAATATTATAAAAAGTCAAACAATGTAATTAAAGAAACGCGTATAACGGATGAAATCGAGTTTGATTTAATAGCAAATTTCAAAAAAGAACTTTTTATTGAAATTAAAATAAATAATGACGCGAAAGAACAATTAACACTTATCGAATTAATTCTGGTATTGGCAACCACACCAGAAACCACCACAACCAATAAAGCAGCGATGGCCGTTTAAAAAAAAAAAAGGAAAAAACAACTTCAAATAAATTGAAGAAAAGTGCCTTCACGCCTGAGACCAAACACACCCCAACGATTGCGAATGGGGGCAGCGACATCTACATCTACGCAACGATTGGCACATCTGTGCACCTGCTACACGGCAACCTAATCATCATTAACATCTGCAAATAAGATAAGTAAATTTTTTAAAGAAAAAAAATATATATATGTATATTCTTAGTATTTTCAAATTAAAGGCTGGTCTCCAGTTCGGTAAGGAATGTCAGCAGAAATTTTCTATTTTTTTCTCCGAGGAAAAAAGGTAATACTACAGAACTTTTTAGTGCAACAGAGGCAATCTGTCATATGTCACATGTGTCAAAAAAGTGAAACGAAACACAGAAATTAAAAAGGCGCGATTATAAACGTTCAGAATAAAAAGCGGGCAAATTCTTCTACTCTCCTTAACAAGCGATATTAATTCGCGTTTATACTCGTTTGAGAAATTTATTAAGCGTTTTTGTTTTTTGGGGTTTTTCTCCATGTTTTTTTTGAAAAAACCCGAAAAATGGATGCACTATTTCTATACAATCACAACTGACCTACCTCACTTGTCAAAATTTCTCCAAGAAACAATTCATTTGCAATTATTTCTGCTGATAGCCTGGGTTACCTTGCACATTTTATGTCAAAAAAACGTATTAAAATATGTACTACTTTTTTGCCGAGCTGGGGACTGCATGCAGAAAATTTCTTGAAGAAATATTTCTTAAGCATTTCTTTGGCCTTTTTTATATGGAGTTTTTCATTCCTTGGGGAACTGGAGACCAGCCTTAATACTTGAAACCGAAAATTTTTTCTTCTCATTTTTTGTTTTAAATTATGGTTAAGGGCTTCTCTATCGTGTCTGGCAGCGGTTAACTGTCGTGGATAGCTTTTGATAAAAGATTTGGTGAGATTAGAGATGAGTTAAACAGATCAATTAAATGCGTCAATAGGGAAAAAAGACGAACAAGAGCTACTTGCAATAAACATTTAGGGAATTTGGTTAAACAACATAACCGTTTAACATCACTGTACAAGAAAACTTTTGAGAATTTTCCGCCGGAAAGAAAGATATCTGTATGTAAAATAGTTCTCAAGCTTAAAAACAGACTTTCAGAAATTTTGAGAAAATTTAATTATGAGGAAAAGCCTCCAGAATATTTGAGTGAATATTTTAGCTTTCATATTGACTCGCAGCACACTGAGACAGACACCGAGATCGACACAAATTTGTCCCTTCTGTTTCAAGAAATTTCGATAGATATCAAAAAGGCGACACAATCGGTTTCTGAATTTTTAAATAATGCAGCAAAACTCTTGCCTGATTTTGACGGAAAATCAGAGAATTTGCAGAGTTTTTTGCATGCTTTGGGTTTAGTTCAGCTTATTACGGGTCCGCATGAAACTGTGGCGGTGACGTTGATTAAGACCAAGTTTAAGGGCACTGCGAGAAACTTCGTTAATGACGAGGCAACAATTTCGCAAATTATCTCTAAACTTGGCAACCCTAGTCAAGTGTAGAAGGAAAAAATTTAGCGCTCGAGCAAACAAAATTAAATTCAAATAAAATCAAGTGTAGAGAAAGTGAAACCTTAGTTAAAGATAGACAAAAACCCAAAGGGGAGCCAGCGATAACGTTTCGCTCTGAATTCGGTGTCGCCCCATTCAATTTGCGGATTTTGCGGCGCCGTAAATAAAAATAAAGATAAGTATCGTGATAAACATACATACTTACGTGTTTTGGTTTAACATCGTAATCCAATTACAGTCATATACAAGACAGAGACAACTGGTCTCTGCAGCTGTTTACAGCTGTCAGCTGCTCTAAGAAGAAGTGATGCCAATTGATAGATCACCTCCACCAAGCAGTAGCCTCGACACAAACCACAAGTATGGAGTACTAAACCTAGCTCAGCAACTTCCCGCTAGGAAAATTACATCAGATGATGTCAAAATAGACCAGTCCACCAGTTTACAATCAGGTACAAGTCAATTTTCAAACATAAAAAGCCATTTCGAGAGGCAAAGATCGCACTCCGTTAGTGGAATAAATTGCTATGCAATTGAAGAAAATATCTCAAAGAGCACTCCCAATAGTATTGAACCTGTTTCACCTGCAGCCACTATTCCTAGTGCCAAAATTACAAAAAATTTTACCCACACAAATTTAAAAGTTGATTCGGATAGCAACCAAAATAAAATGAATAAAAAAGAAAACGTACAGCAGGCGGTGCTGATCGGTATGCATCGATATGTTAATATAACTAAGAGAAAAAGAAGCCCTGCCGGAAAAAATGACACTAGGGCCAAGCTCAACAAAACGGAAACTCCTTCTTTCCAAAAAGCCTTAACGGGCAATCGTTTCGCCGCTCTAGCTGAAAATGTGAGCGAAAATTCCGAATCTCAGCCAGAGAAAAAACTTAAATCGCCTCCAATCTATTTGCGCGAGCGGAGCTCTAGTGCACTTGTTGCCAAATTGGCTAGTCTGTTAGGAAATAACAACTTTCATGTTGTTCCCTTAACAAAGGGTAACATACACGAAACAAAAATCCAAACCAACACCGAGGACAATTTCCGCAGGGTTGTAAAAGAGTTTGAATCTACTAATAAAAATTTTTATACCTATCAGCTAAAGAGTAGCAAAGGTATCACAGTGCTGATCAAAGGTATTGAAGCAGACGTCGACATAAATGAAATAAAAGATGCGCTGGGAGAAAAAGGCTTCCACGTTAAATCGGTTATAAATATATTTAATAAATCAAAAGTTCCACAGCCTATGTTCAAAGTTGATCTGTTGCCTGACAACTTAAAGCTTAAAAAGTATGAAGTCCATCCTATATATAATTTACAATACTTATTGCATCGCAAAATATCGGTCGAAGAGCCACATAAAAGAAATGGTCCTATTCAATGTACCAATTGTCAAGAGTTTGGACATACAAAATATTATTGCACATTGCGCACCGTGTGTGTAATATGTGGCGAGCTTCATCATAGCTCAATCTGTAATAAAAAAACAATTGATGATCGCAAATTACTGAAATGCAGTAACTGTGAAGGAAACCATTCTGCGAATTACAGAGGATGTCTAGTTTATCAAGATTTGAAAAAACAAATCAATTACAAAAAAAGAATAAGCTCGTAATCCTACAAAAAATATTACTGTTTCGGTACCATTATCCTCTCACAACCTTAATTTGAATCCTGTAACTCCAGGAGTTTCTTATGCAAATGTACTTAAACCTTCGCCCTCTGTTAGTCCTCCTACTAACAACAATAGTAGTCTTGAGATAATGATATCAACTCTAACTCAAAGTTTGTCCCAATTTATGCAAACAATGCAAAGCTCACAGACAGAATTGTGCAAATGCAAACACAATTAATGACAGCACTTTTAGCAAAAATATGAGCGTCTTAAAAATTTGTGCGTGGAATTGAACGGGCTAACCAAGCATAAACTGGAAATTCAAAAATTTTTAAATCGCGAAGAAGTTGACGTAATGCTTCTCTCTGTAATCATTTAAAAATAAGAATTTCTTCTCAATCCCTGGTTATATTTTCTATCAAACTAACCACCCAGACGGTAAGGCGCATGGAGGCACTGGTATACTTATTCGTCGAAGAATCCAGCATTTTCCTTTAGATTCATAAGTTATGATTTCATTCAGGCATCAACAGTTTGCGTAATAATGAGAGGTAAAAATCTCGTTTTATCGGCGATTTATTGCCCACCTCGATTTAATGTAACGGAAAAAATGTTCGTGGACTACTTTGAGACATTGGGTGAAAAATTTATAGCAGCAGGAGACTATAATGCAAAGCATACTTTCTGGGGCTCCAGAACATGCAATCCTAAGGGTCAACAACTATACAAGGCAATTATTAATAAAAATAATTCTCTTGACTTTGTATCGCCGAGGCAGCCAACTTACTGGCCAACAGATCTTCAAAAAATTCCTGACCTCTTAGATTTCGGAATCACTAAGGGTGTTGCAAGAGAACTTATTTCAGCAAAAGCGACAACTGACCTCTCCTCCGATCATTCGCCTGTTATGTTCCTCTTACATAAGTTTCCAAAAGAAGTTGAAGGTCCTCTCAGCTTAACAAATCCAAGGACTAACTGGCTAAAGTACAAAAAGTATATAAGTTCCCACATTCATACAAATTACAAAATCGCATGCAATGAGCATATTGATGACGCCGTAATTGTTTTCAATTCCATACTAGAATCAGCAGCAAAAAATTCTACCCCATATTTTAAAAAAAGAATTAGGAAAACACTGACCAATATAGAAATCGAAAATCTCGTTGCCGAAAAACGAAGATTCAGGCGCGAATGGCAACGATTCCGCTCGCCAATTGCCAAAGATAGACTAAAAGAGGCTGAAAAAAACTTAGACTTGCTCTAGCTAGGGATAAGCAAACTGAAAAACGTCATTTTATCCAGAACCTTACGCCCAGAGGCGTTAATCGAGAGTCCTTGTGGCTAGCGAGCCGCGGTTTTAAAACTCCAGTATATAGTGAGTCACCTATCCGTAGACCTAATAGTGGTTGGGCACGCTCCGACGAAGATAAACAACGGTCTTTGCATTGCACCTCAGTAAGGTTTTTCAACCAAATCCGAGCACTACTCAAATCAATCTCCCAATTCAAACTGAAAACGCCCACAGAATTCACATAAACATTAGACCAAGTGAAGTTAATAATTCCATAAAAAATGAAATGGTCTGTAAAAAAGCCCCAGGGCACGATCTAATTACTTCAAAAAATGTTAAAACAGCTACCTTCCGTTGCAGTATTATTTTTAACAGTCCTATTTAATTCTATTATAAAGCACGGATACTTTCCAAAAGATTGGAAACGGTCGGTAATTAAAATGGTGTCTAAACCAGGAAAAGATCCTACCCAAGCTTCCTCTTATAGACCAATTAGCCTCCTCCCTTGCCTCTCAAAGTTATTCGAAAAAAATTGCTATCCAAATTAACACCATTTCTTCAAGAACAGCATATTGTTCCCTCCCACCAATTTGGATTCAGAAAACATCACGGCACTATTGAGCAAGTTAATCGTATTACGAATGAAATTCGACTTGCATATGAACATCGCGAATACTGCTCAGCAGTATTCCTAGACATCCAGCAAGCTTTCGATAAAGTTTGGCATGAAGGATTGTTATATAAAATTAGAAGCTTACTTCCTGCAAATGTCCACGCGATATTTGAGTCATACCTAGAACATAGAACGTTCCAAGTAAAACATAATTCGTTCACAACAAAAACCTTTGAAATTAATGCAGGAGTCCCTCAAGGGAGTGTTGTTGGGCCTTTTCTTTATGTTTTGTATACAGCAGATATTCCAAACAGCGATCGAGTATCGATTTCGACATTTGCTGACGATACAGCGATATTAAGTCGTCACAAGGATATAAGTGCGGCAACTTCTAAGCTCCAAAACCACCTCAACGAAATCCAAGACTGGCTAACTAAATGGCGAATTCAAATAAATGAGCTTAAATGTCGGCATATAACTTTCACGCTCAACAGAAAAGCTTCTCCGGATATTTTTCTGAACAACATACGCATCCCTCAATGTGAAGAAGTTACCTACCTCGGAATTCACTTAGACAAAAGATTGACATGGCGCAAGCATATCGAGGCCAAGAGAACGCAAATTAAACTAAAAGCCAAAAGCTTGCACTGGCTAATAAATAACCGCTCTCACCTAAAATTAGATTTTAAAGTCCTTCTGTACAAGCAAGTCATAAAGCCAATATGGACGTATGGTCTGCAATTGTATGGATATGCAAGCGCTTCAAATATTGACATTCTGCAGAGAGCACAATCCAAAATCCTAAGAACTATTACAGGAGCTCCTTGGTTTATTACAAATGAACGCATCCATAGAGAGCTCAACGTAGAACTGGTTAAAATGGAGTTCGCCAAAGTCAAAGAAAAGTATTTTTGTAAACTGCAAGCACACGTGAACCCACTCGCGCGTAGACTATCAAATCCAACTCACCATTCGAGGCTCAAAAGAAATGATCGGCCAGCGGCCCCAAGTCATACTTTACAACAGGTGCAATCCATGCACATTCATCAACACAGCTTTCCTAGCTGATCGTCATCTCGGTGGGTGCACTCCATGCACCCTTGCAATCCACGCACACCCTAGCTTCTTAAAATCGTCGTTTCCGCAAACAACACCGTCAATACTACATGTGTTTTCTTCACACATCAGCAATTCCTGTTTGCAATCCTCTGCTTTTCCGTTTCATCGAGCTTCTTATGCTCTCCAACACCGACTCAATTACATGTGATCCTACACACACATCATAAAAGCCCAGTCTTCTTAAGCCGAGGCCCGTAATTACCAAAAAATTACATTCATAAACGTTTCTATAATTCGGAATATGCTCTGTGATATGTAATTGTGTTAAATTAGGTGTAAGATTTTAAAAGTTATTGATAGACTCCTATCCTAAAGGAGTGATCCAATAAATAATATATAATGTTTAAAAAAAAAAAAAAATCTCTAAACTTTAAGCCACGGTAAAAGGGGACTCCACAGAGGCCCTAGCGGCAAAGCTCTCAAATGTAAAACATAACAATAAAAATCCTCATACCATTGCCAAGGAAGCAGAGGAAATAACCACCCTGCTTCAAAATGCCTTCATTTGCGATGGCCTTCCGACTGAAATGGCAAGCAAATATGCCACTCAGTCTGCAGTAAAATCACTAATAAGAAATACAAACAGCGAAAGAACAAAATAATTATGCAGGCTGGTCACTTCTCCACTTTAAATGAAGTAGTTGCTAAGTTTGTGGGTGTTTCAGAAGATAGTATCAGCACAACAACCACATTTTTCACAAGAAACTCATACGGAAGAGATTCCCGAGGTAATAGAGGTCACGGGGGATATAACAACTATGGTAGAAATTATAATAATTACGGTGGATATAACAATAATTATAGTGGAAATTCCAGGAACAATAATTTTCGTGGTAGATGGAATAACAATTATAGTAACCGCGGCAATAACAATAACTCCCGGAGGCGATATTATAATAACAATTCACGAGGTGGTAACAACGATTACAATTATAACAACAATAATTATAATAACAGTGAAAACAGGCAATACAACGCCAGACCAATCGAAAATGACCAACCAGGGCAGGGAAACTTAATGTTTTCCCTGAGCAATGCAGGGGAACAACAACACCAAGAACAGTAAATGTCCAAATTTTTTCTCTTAATTTAAATTTTAATAGTTTCATAACTTTTGACACCAACTTCACTAATTACCCAATCACGCTTTTAATAGATACGGGGGCAGACATTTCGCTTATTAAGCAAAACATCCTCTCAAAATATAGTTGCGTGTTGCCCAATAATAATTGCAAAATCAGAGGAATAGGAGAAGGAATAATTGATTCAATAGGCACGGTCGAAGGAAAATTAAATGAAAAACATTTCCAATTCCCTCACACATTTCAAGTGGTAAAACCTAGTTTCCCAATTCCTTGTGACGGAATTTTAGGCCTAAATTTCATAACAAAATACAATTGCATTCTTGATTACTCAAAAGATAACGGCTATTTCATAATAAAATTTAGAAATAAATCAAATACTTTGTCAATTGAACCGTCTACTTCAAAACATTCCATTTCATTACCAGCAAGAGCTGAAGTGTACAGAAAGTTGGATTCAAAGGATCTGTCTGAAGATTTGTTTGTACCTACTCAGAAGTAATTTTTATTGCTAATTCAATCCTGTTTAAATCCCACTCATACATTAAAATAGTTAACACAACTAATAATAATAAAATATTAACCCTCTCAGCCCTGAATTTTAACCCGCTGTCTAATACCATTATTTTCGACTCAAAACGAAAGGTGATGGTGAGTTGTTGAACCAGGCGAAGTTTTGAGTTGTTTTGCTCCATCATATTGGTGCTGAAATAAATTATCTCCAAACAGAAAAAGGCCTATAACTTTTTGAACAACCAACAAAATTACAAAAATTTTATTTTTCCTCATTTTTTGTTATATTAGGTGTAGTAAAAAGAAATCCATTATTTTTGCATTAAATTGAGGGCTTTATTTAAGATAGTTAGAATGACCCGATTTAGGTCAAATATGCGCCGTTTTGTTCGATAACTTGTTGCCATTTTAAAGGTAATTTCATAATGCCTCTCTCATATAAGCCCTCGTTCCTATTACCAAAAAATTGAGACAGTCGAATTTCAGAAGCCTCTCTTGAAGCGTATGTTTAACCAGCAAAATTGTTCGCCATGGACAGGAACAGATGGTAATCACTTGGTGCCAGGTCCGGACTATAAGGTGGATGCAGAAGAACCTCCCAACCAAACTCCCGGAGCTTCTGGCGAGTCACTATCGATGTGTGTGGCCTGGCGTTGTCCTGATGGAACACAATTCCTCTCCTATTGGCCAAAGCTGGCCGCTTATGGGCGATTGCTTCCTTCAGACGGTCCAATTGTTGACAGTAGAGTTCCGAGTTAAGAGTTTTGCCGTATGGGAGCAGCTCATAGTAGATAATTCCCTGCCAATCCCACCAAACACACAGCAAAACCTTCCTGGCCGTCAATCCTGGCTTGGCCACCGTTTCCGCCGGTTCACCGTGTTTCGACCACGACCGTTTTCGCTTGACGTTGTCGTAAGTGACCCACTTTTCATCACCAGTCACCAACCGCTTCAGAAATGGTTCGATTTTGTTGCGGTTCAGCAGCGATTTGCAGATGGAAATTCGGTCTATGAGGTTTTTTGCGTTAACTCGTGTGGCACCCATACATCGAGCTTCTTTGTGTATCCAGCCTTATTCAAATGGTTCCAAACGGGTTTTTTGTGCAATCTTTAGCTCTTTTGCAATCGAAACAGTGCTAACATGACGGTCGGACTCGATAATTTCCATGATTTTATCGACATTTTCGACAATTGGCCTTCCAGTGCGTGGTGCATCCTTGACATCGAAGTTACCGGAGCGGAATCGACGAAAACAAAATTGCGCATGATTGGCTGTTACAGTATCAGGTCCATAAACGCTATTCACATTTTCAGCCGCCTGGCTTGCGTTTTCTCCCTTATCGAAGAAAAACTGTAAAATGTAGCGAATTTTCTCTTTGCTGATGTTCATCTTTGACAAGCTCTCAAACAAAACTGAATCAATCAATCAAAAAAGTGTCAAAAAAGCTTTTTTTAGTAGGAACTGTCATCTTTCTAATGCCCCCATCTATTGGAAAAATAATGGTATATTATATAAAAATGAATAGTAATCAAAATTATTTTTAATCAAAATAACCAATTACTATAATGTCATTACCTTTGAAAATATTCAAAATTTTAACTATTTTCTACATGTCCACACTCTACGGCAAACAAATTTGAAATAAAAGGATTCTCTTTGAAAAATTGTAACGTATTCTTTTCTTAGACAGTTAATCGACGGCACTTTATTAAAATCAAAAAATTTTTCTGCATCACATAGGCGTAGCTGCAAAAAGAAGGAGGACGTTCGAATGTTGCTTATATGCAACATTGGGCACGAAAGGGTTAAAGGACAAAACAATAAAAACAGAGAAAATAAATAGTTATAACATATTCCATCTCAATCAAAAACATTGCTAGGACATTGATGAAGACAGAAAACAAATAACTTTAAATAAATTGTCAAAGAATATCCCAGACTTTGTAAATAAAAGTTTGACTGCGCTATGTGAGGAATATTGTGATATTTTTGCCTTGGACACAGATAAAATCACTACTAACAATTTTTATAAGCAAAAGCTTCGCCTGAATGATACAAATCCCGTTTATATCAAAAATTATAGAATTCCGGAAACACAAAAAGAAGAAATAAAAAGACAGGTAGAAAAGTTGAAAGGGGATGGCATTGTGGAACCTTCTGTTTCAGAATAGAACAGTCCGCTACTGTTGGTCCCGAAGAAGTCATTGCCCGGTGAAAATGCTAAAAAGTGGCGTTTAGTTGTAGATTACAGGCAGGTTAATAAAAGACTGTTGGCCGATAAATTTCCACTCCCCATGTTGGGTGTCTGCTGGGGAGAAGAACCTCTATGAAGCGTCAACGATGAACTTCTTATATTTTCCAATTAAAATACTCTTTTGCATTTAATTTTATTCAGATTATTTTATTAAAGTTCGTTCATATATTTTTAAGGCTCTACTCTAGCTTACTTTACTGCCCTAATTCCCTAGCTAACACTGATATCCACACTTTGTCATTCTGGCTCGTAAGTAGGTGTGCCAAAGTTGAGATCTTCTTCACTGCTTCGTACTCGGAGTGCAATTCCCTCTATTCGTAGATCGAACTTCGCTTTTATAGTCTAATATTCCTCCGTTAGCAATATCGATAGTTGCTGGCGTCTTAGTTCTCCTCTTG
>JAIPUU010000186.1:0-11348 GCA_020466095.1 Chlorops oryzae
CACAAATGGAACCCTGCGGACATCCTCTGGTTACGCCATGGGAGATTTTGCCGGCTTTTCCGTAAGCTGTGGCATTTCTATCGCAGAAATAATTTCTCCAGAGTGCCATCTCCTTGCTTCCTATATCCCGCAGTTTACGTAGAACCGAGTACCACTCAAGGTTGTCAAACGCTCCCTTGAAGTCAACGAAGATTCCAAGGACGTATTTTTCTTCGCTTTGCTCAACACAGCTTTTAACGTGCATCCAGGCGTCATTCGTGCTTTTCCCTTTCGAGAAACCAAACTGGTAACGGTGAAAGCTACCACCAATCAACTCCAGTAGCCTCTCTGCCATAATCCGCTCCAATATTTTACCAAACGCTGGCAGATGGGATATTCCTCTGCATGATGAGGGATCCGACTTTAGTCTGTCCGGGGACTTAAGTAGCACGACTACTTTCGCTGCTTTCCATTGCCGTGGAAAAACGCCGTTGATTAGGCAGCTGCTCATCAGCGAATATATGTGCTCCGGAGTTGCTTGCCAAAGCGCTCTGACCATTGTTCCCGTAATGCCATCTGCGCCTGTAGCTGCCTTCGAGCGAACTCTACCTATACTCAGTTCCAGTTCATCTACCGTTAGCGCGCTTGGACAATGATCAGGACCGTAGACATCTTCCGATTGCTCTTTTTGGGGAAAGAAGCAATCCAACAAGGTAATCGCACAATCGCTCCAGTTTGTTAAGAGCGTGTCACCACATTTAATGGCGCTAATATCGGTGTCCTTTTTTCCTTTACAAATTTTGTACACATCGCCCCATGGGTTGTTTCGATTTCGCTGTACAAAACCCCTCCAATCAGCCTCTTTTGCTTGCCGCAGCGCCGCCTTGTACTGGTTTCTTGTTCTTCTGTGCTCGATTAGTAGCCTCTCTTGTTCGGGATCAGATTGCCCTCTTGCCCTTTGAAATCGCTTACGCGCTCGCACGGCCGCTTTCCGTAATCGGCTCAGTTCTGGTGACCACCATGGCATCATTTTCCGCTGCCTTTCCTGACATCTTCCAAGAAATCTGTCATTTATTTCACCAATAAGGCTGTATAGCAGCTGGGACTGTTCTTCTGAACTGTGCTCGCGATATTCATCTAGAGGCAGTCGGGTTGGAACCTTTCGGCTGACTTCCTCCGCATAGCTTTCCCAATTGACACCGAGTAGATAGGGACACACTATTGTGTAGTTTAGCGTAAGCATTTTCACGGGATTGTGCATAGCTCACGGTTACATATTATGGGGAAGGTATTAGCGCCTTACCATCGCCCCGATTAACACCTCTCCACCGGTACCAGTGCGAAAAGGTATTTTTCTGGACACCTTTTCCCCTCTGGCGTAGGCGAGGCCTATCTAACCTCTGCATGCGCTTACGGTCACAGCACCCGGTTGATTAAGTGCAACTCCACACCCAGCCTAAAAAGGCTCTACCCGCGTATATTTGGGTTCAAACCACAGCCACTACGAACTCCCACAAGGGGGCCAACCACAACTGATCAGACTGGGCAATCCAGGTCTCCCGTAGTACCCGACTTTACTCTCAGGTCGAAGCTTGTGCATAAAATATATTGCGCATAAGTACATGTAAAAACATGCAGGTATACGCAATATACATTATGTGCTACCATTTGCAGCTCCAGAAAGCTCGGTAGTGGTAACCGTTCGTGGCATACATGAAATATGCCACTCCCAGATTTAAGGGTGCTCTGGTTAGACCACCGCGCGCCACCGAAATGACGCGCTTCTCTTGCCACTCTACGATTATTGCGTCATGCTATTATTTTGCTGGTCTCGCTCTGTCAACAGCATCTCCTTTCGTCTTTTGAAAGCCAATTTGGCAAAGCGTTTGAGCTCGCCAAAACTTTCCGCGTTCTCTACCACTTTCGTCACATTCCAGGCCCCATTTCTCCAGTTAATATTCATGGCCTCCAGATTTCGCAGATCGGCATAAATTCTGCACTGGCCCAGAATGTGCAGCGCGGTCTCTGTCGGTTCACCACACAAACAAGCCTCCGTTTCCGATAGCGCTCGCCTCTTCAAAAAGTCTCCAATAGACCCATGTCCCATTAGCAAAAAGCCAGTAAGGAGTGTGAACCTAAAGCTCGGTTTTTTAAACACAAACGTTGCGGTCTGAATGAATGCAAATGTTGTCCTGCCTTTTGTGCTTCGATTCCATCTTTCCGTCCAGCTTTCTTCTATGCAAGCAAGTACCTTTTCCTTTTGCTGCCTTGAGGTTAATGTCTCTGCGTCGGCCGTCTGTCAGCCACTCGCCGTCATATAGCCGAAGTCGTCTTTGCGCCTTATACAGCACTGCACATTTTTGTACTACCAGGTCCAGCGGTACTGCTCCAGCTAGCACCTGAAGAGCTTCTGTCGAGACTGTTCGGCAGACTGACAAGCAGGCCAGCAACATTGTTCGCCGACACGACAGCAGTATTCTCTTCCCGTGTGACTGCGCAGCCGTTTTATACCAAAACTGGTGCTCGTACGTCACACATGCAAGCATAAGTCCGGTGTACACTATCCTCGTCGCTCGTTTTGTCAGACCCCAGTCGACTCTCAGAACTCGACTGATCATTCCAACAACACCCGAGATTTTTAGTCTCAGGGCCTTGAGATGCGGCATGAAGCTCATGCGTTCTCCTACGGTGATCCCGAGATACTTGGTCTGTTGGACATATCTTATTTGCTTTCGTTTACTCTTATAACGGGAGGTCGCGTTATGTGCAGATTCCCTTTCAGCAACATCATTGTCGTTTTTTCCGATGACACGCTGACACCAACACTTTCGCCCCACTGGGCGACTTTATGCAAAATTTCGTTGCCCCTCACTTCTAATTGTGATCGCGAGTTGCCCTCTACCAAAAGCAAAATATCGTCGGCATATGCCGCAAATTTTCCATCAAGCTGCTCTAATAGGTCGTCCATCATCATGTTCCACACATACGGTCCACAGATTGAGCCTTGTGGGCATCCTCGTTCAATCCCTCTCGTGACAGATATTTCACCTTGCTGTGATGTGGCTATTCTGCCTGAAAAATAGCTACGCCATAAAGTTGTCTCCCGGCATCCCAGATCTTGCATTTTCTTGAGGACTGCATTCCATTCCATGTGGTCAAAAGCCCCCTTGATATCCACAAAAATGCCCAAGACGTATCTGTTTGAGCTCTCTTCCACGCACCGTTGAGCATAGGTCCATGCATCCACAGTGCAGCGTCCCTTTTGGAAGCCGAACTGAAATTGGTGAAAAGCTCCGCCAACCAGCTCCAGTAGCCTGTTAACCAGTACTCTCTCCAGCACTTTTCCGTAAGCTGACAGAAGGGAAATTCCTCGGTACGACGACATCATCATCCTAGGCTTTTCCGGGCCCTTAAGCAGCGCAATCACTTTTGCTTCTTTCCACCGAATGGGAAAATAACCTTCCATAATGCAGCTGTTGTACATTGCAAGCATTTCTTCTGGTAGTGCTCGCCACACATTTCTCAGCATTGCGCCCGTCACCCCGTCAACGCCCGTCGCTGCTTTGGATCTAATTTTCCGAATGCAGTCTTCTAGCTCCAATCGCGTTAATAGTCGCGGGACATGGTCCGGACCATAGACCTCAACTGGCCTTTCAGACGACGGAAAGAAATTTTCCAGTAAAGCTTGGAAACAGTCTTCCCATGTGGTAAGCAGCTCATCGCCTCTCTGGAGTGCACTTATTTCCATACTTCGTCTACCTTTGCAGCTAGATCCTGCGCTTTGTCAAACTGCTCCCAGTTTGCATTCCTCATATTCCATCTTAGTGGTTCACTCTCTTCCCCCGTTCTTCTTTCCATATCTGCTGTTATTTTGAATTGGTTGTGATCACTCAGGGAATAACCATCTATTATCTGCCATCGAAAAGAACTTTCTCAAGGCCGCTGTATTTGCCAGAGTCACATCAATGTCACTGACGCCGTTTGAGCTGCTGAAAGTGAACGCTCGACTTGGTTCGTTCACCACATGAAGGTCCTTTGTTGCCAGCCATTCTTCCATTCATTACCTCGAGTGTAGCTCTGTGCTCCTAGGAAGTCCGGGAGAGCTTCGAGAACCACATGGAGGATTGAGCGTTCGCATCCTGCCTATGATAATGGGTGATCTGTTTACTAGTAACAGAACCCTATCAATATATCTTAGATATGGCTCCAATGGTTGACTGAAACACAGTATACAGATAAACGACCATTGTTCCCCAAGGACCGTGACTCTTAGACACACTCCATCGTCGCCTTTGGTATATTAGGCCATGTAATTTTGGTCGTCAATGATGATCGCCGCTTACCGCTCTTGATCGTGTCGATCTCATTTTTTAGGAAGCCCCTAATTAAATACTGCCAGTCGGTTCTATGCATGCAAAAGGCTCTTGTACTAGCGCTATGTCGCAGTTTTTAGCACCATCGTCCTTCCCGTCCACATGTCGCCAGATATCCCCTCCACAGTTTTGTTGCAATATTTGCCCATCCTTAATGTCTAGCATCCCTCCTAGCAACAACATCGGTACTCACAATTTCTGCAGTGAAGAGCGTCTTACATGAGCGCTCAGATTGTCCTGCCTCACCACACCGCCGGCAAACTTCCTGCTTGTAGTGGCAGTCCTTCACCCTGTGATCAAAACTAAGGCACCTAAAACATCCTAGTGCTGGTGCTCTGGTGCCCACGCGGTAGGAGAGGTAGTCAAAATAGCACCTGCCTCTTTCTGTTAACACATTCGCGAGTTTTGCCTCCATTTCCAGTACCACATTTACACTTGAGTCAGCTGTCCGCTCCCAAGGTTTGGATACCAGCTTTACGCCTCTCTCCACCTCCGCCTGTTCACATTCCCCTTTAAAATTGTATTTAAAGAGGCCCTTCATAAACTTCTCCGGCTCAATATTGGTGTCAACATTTCTTATGACGATAACCTCAAGTCGCGGCTTATTCGGCTCAACTCTCAGGCCCACCTCCTCAAACTTTTGGTTCTTCAGCACCTTATCCCGCTCTGCAGCTGATGGGTGGCGCATTACAGCACCGCCTCGCTTTACCGGCTTTATTTCGTGGACCCGAACTCCAAGAGAGGGTGCCACGTCCACTCTCACCTTCTGTGCCACCTCTTCTGGTGTCATCTTGGGATCATTGCTACGGATGACTGCAGACCACGTTTCTACCGGCTTGCGATTAGTTGACCTTGATTGCCTCTCAGCAACCCCTCTTGACGGCAGAGTATTCACCTTTGCGGCGTACTTGGCTCTCTCCTCCAGCCTGGCCACCTTATCGACGAGCCCCATAAGAAGCGTCTCATATCGGTTGCCCATGTGCAGGACGCTTAACGCTACCTTAGGCGCAACCCCTTCAGCTACCACTGCTTTATTTAACCCGCTCTTAATATTCGCCAACTCACTCATAACCGACTCAATACTTAAGTCTTAGGCACTCACCGACTTTTTCGCAGCACTCGACTTAGCATCTGTAGCGTCCTCCTCACCACTGAAAAAGGGGTTTACCTGCGGTGCTGCTGTGGGTGTAGCCCTCGGGGTATTCTTCGCTGGTAGCTTCTTCTTCGCCGTCTTGCGCTTTAGTTTCGGCGATGGCGCTTCAGACGACTCTGCATCCGACGAAACTACCGACATTTGGACCTCAGACACGTCCTCCTTATCGGTCAGACTTACATCCGACACCGATACACTAGTACCCGCTTTTTTTTGGCTTTGGGGCCATATTTTGTCCACTTCGGACCACTTCGCTCACTTGGCTCACTGTTAAAGGTGTTTCCTTTGAACAAATAGCTCACTTTCACGTCTCACAAAGCAGTTATAAGCTGCTTCGCAAAGCCAACCCGGCTAGCCTCTTTGCTAGCCAAAGAGTTGCTCGCACACTATAACTGGTCTAACAGACCCCTTTTTTTTTTGGATTTTATGGCTCTTATTGGCCACACTCTTCGCTTTTGGCACTAGTACTGTACTGCTCTCAGAAAGAGCTTTCGTTTGAGACCAATATTTAAAACTGGTCCAAAAGGGACCACTTTTGGACCACCTTCCACTTTACTGTCCCTCAGGGGACACCCTTTGTTCTGGTCTGTTTCGGACCAGTTAGGGACCACTTGGCACTACTGGTACCTACTAGGGTACTTTCTGTATATCGCGTATTAGCACTGGCCACGACACTGTACACTCGGAGACGGCACTTGTACCGGTCACCGGTCACCGATTCAGTCACTGCGCTGCAGGGAAACCTGGTCACTTCGACTGATTTCCTGCTCGGGCGATTCTACTTGTGCGCCTCAAGTATGCTACGATATTTTGTGCAGTTAAAACCCGGAATATCTCCGGATCCGGTAATCGGATCGCGAAAATTTTTATATTGCGCGGTTGGGCGAATCGAGCCCTATCGTTCAACACTAATTTCGACCAGACTTCCAAATTGTGATTTTTGGAATCATTTCTAATTCCTTTTTGTGCACTTGTTTGTTTACGAGTTTGGGACACACTCGAACTCGGCACGCCGAGTGGAAAATTCCCAAAACTTTTTTGCTTATAACTTCGGACCCCGTCGTCCGATTTTCAAACTTTTTGCGTCCTCTTCCTCGTGAAGTTGCGCTCTTTCGTTTGACTCTAATTTCTCTAATAAAATCGGACCACTTTCACTAACAAAATTAATTTTTTGCGTTTCCTGCTTTCCGCTGCTATTCGTAATCGAATAAGCACTCGAATTTCAAATTTTTCCGCTGACTAAAAACGCGTCCGATCACTTCGGCTGCTCGCAATCAACTGAGAGTAGATAGGGACAACCTCCCGTTAGGTTTAACGCAATCCCATTCATCACATTTGGATGATTCATTCACGATTACATAATTTGGGGAAGGTATTAGCGCCTTACCATCGCCCCAATTGGACACCTCTCCTCCGGTACCAGTGTGAAAAGATGTTTTTCTGGTCACCTTTTCCCCTCTTGTGTAGGCGAGGCCTATCTAAACCTCTGCATGCTCTATGGGTCGCAGCACCCGGCTGATTAAGTGCAACTCCACACCCAGCCAAACTAGGCTCTACCCGCGTATATTTGGGTTCAAACCACAGCCACTACGATCTCCCACAAGGGGGCCAACCACAACTGACCAGATGGGCAGTCCTGATCTCCCGTAGTACCCGATTTTACTCTCAGGTCGAAGCTCGTACATAAAATATATCATGCATAAGTACATGTCAAAACATGCAAATATCCACAATATACATTATGTGCTACCATTTTTAGCTCCAGAGCGCTCGGTAGTGGTAACCGGTCATGTCATACATAAAGTACGCCACTCCCAGCTTTAATGGGAGTTGGTCGCCCATCGCGGTATACATAAAGTATACCTGCCTCCGCCAACAATCGTGTTCCAACGCGTCTCCAGTCTGCAGCTTCAATGTTCCAACTTGGAGTTTGTATTGTCGCAAGTGCGTTCCCTGACTCCAGCCGTATTTCAATTGGATTATGGTCCGATAGGCCTAAAAAGGCTGTACCCGCGTATATTTGGGTTCAAACTACAGCCACTTCGATCTCCCAGAAGGGGACCAACCACAACTGACTGGACTGGGCAATCCAGGTCTCCCGTAGTACCCGACTTTACTCTCAGGTCGAAGCTTGTACATAAAATATATTGCGCATAAGTACATGTAAAAACATGCAAGTATACGCAATATACATTATGTGCTACCATTTTCAGCTCCAGAAAGCTCGGTAGTGGTAACCGTTCACGACATACATTAAGTATGCCGCCCCCAGATTTAATGGTACTCTGGTCAGACCGTCACGCGCCACCGAAGTGACGCGCTGCCAGATTTAAGGTCTGAAGGCTTCATCCGCAAAACTCTCCAAAACTCTCTTTGCACCTGGATCTTGCAAAGTCTGCGATACATCCCAGTCATTTTCGTTCAAGCGAATTTGCATTTGTTGCAGGTTCCGTATGTCCGCATACAGCATGCATACACACAAAATGTGGATTTCGTCCTCAGTTGGATCACCGCACATACAGGCCGCAGTGCTTGCTAGTCCTCGTTTATGTAAGAAGCTTGCCATCGAACCATGTCTCGTTATCAAAAAACCACATTTCATGCTGAAGCCGAAGTTTGGTTGCCGCCGTATCAACCTCACATCAGGTATAAAACGATGCGTTGCTCTACCGGTCGAGCTCTGGTCCCATCTTTGTTGCCATATCTCCTCTGTGCGCAGCCAAACTAAGTCGATATGCTGTTTTCGAGTCAAAGTATTAGCTTCCAGAGCATTCAGCAGTTCGCTCTCCTCATCAAGAGCATTGTGTTTCGCCTGATATAAGACTGCCTGTCGTTTGATCTCCAAATCTAGCGGTATTGTGCCAGCCAGAACTTGCAAAGCTTCCGTTGCGACCGTACGACAAACAGGCAAGCATGCGAGGAGCATTGCTCTCTGACACGCCATAATATGTCGCCTTCCATGCGCTGTTTCCGTCGTTTTATACCAGATAGGTGCACCGTACGCCACACACGCAACCATAAGACCGCTATAAATTGTTCTCATAGCTTTGCGACCTAAGCCCCACTCGACTCTTAGGACTCTTTTGACTGCTGCCACTGTTCCTGAAAGCTTTTCACGCATTCTGCTAAGGTGTAGAAGGAAGCTCATGCGCTCGCTCACAGTTATGCCCAAATACTTCACGACTTTTTCATACCTCAGGGATCTGCCGCAACATCTTATCAGCGGTGGGCGCTCTGCACTCAGTCTACCTTTGAGGAGCATCATCACGGTTTTGTCTGAAGATACTTCGACACCAACGCTTGAGCTCCATGCAGTCACAAGTTCCATGATCTCCGAACCCGTCCGTTCCAGCTGACTTCTTGAATTACCTTCGATCATAATGAGCAAGTCGTCCGCGTAAGCACAAAATTTTCCCGTCAGTTGTTGTAGCAGTTCGTCCATCATCAAGTTCCAGATGTATGGACCACAAATCGAGCCTTGCGGGCATCCTCTCGTGACTTCGTGTACCACTGTTCCCGTCTTGCCACATACACTAGCCATTCTGCTGGAAAAATAACTTCTCCAAAGGGCCATCTCCCGACATCCAACACTCTGCAGTCGCCTTATTATGGCACTCCATTTGAGGTAATCAAAGGCGCCCTTGAAATCAATAAAGATGCCAAGAACATATTTCGTCGTCGAGTCGTTCACACATCTTTTGACTTGCAGCCATGCCTCTATCGTTGACATTCCCTGCTGGAATCCAAACTGGAGCGGATGGAAACGCCCTCCTATGGTTTCCAAGACTCTTTCTACCAGCACACGTTCTAGGACTTTACCGAGCGCTGGCAAAATCGATATGCCTCTGTATGAGCTGGGGTTTGTCAAAACTCTTCCCGGGGACTTTAGCAGCGTAATCACTCGTGCCGATTTCCATCTTTCAGGAAAATACCCTTCCTGTAGACAGCTGTTCAACGTTGACTTAATATGCTCTGGAAGAGCATGCCACATGCTTTTGATCATCCGTCCTGTCAAACCGTCCAAGCCTATTGCAGCCTTTGAGTTAACTTTGTTTACTGCAAAAGCCAGCTCGCTGTGTGTCAGCTCTTCTGGTGCGTCATCAGGGCCGTGAACATAATTTTGCGTATCACGAGCAGGGAAAAAATTTCGCAAAAGAGCTGCTGCGCATTGTGTCCATGACACGTGCAGAGTTTCACCTTCTCTTATTGCAGCGATATGGGTTTGTCGTTTGCCTCGCACTACACGATAGACGTCTCCCCAAGGATCGTCTCTGCGTTCGCCCACGAAATTTCGCCAGTCCGTTTCCTTCGCACATCTTATTTGCGTCCTGTATAGGTTTCGCGAAAGTCGAAGTTGTTCTTTTAAAACATCAGTCTCAGAACTCTGCCACAGCCTGGCGTGCGCCAATCTTTTCCTGTCCCGTCTATAACGCCTCCGCAGAACGGTTAGCTCTCTCGTCCACCACGTCGTGATTCGTCGCCTGCTCTCCAACGGTTGACCCAAAACGCAGTCGTTTGCCTCTGCTATGAGCTGGTGCAGTACCTCGACTTTAGACCGTGCACTGCCGTTGCGGAAATCGCTTAAGGGATTTCGCGTTTCACCAAGTTCCTTTAGGTACGAACATTGTCTTTGCCAGTCCGCTCCCTTGGTCTTCCACCTTGGGATGTTCGGTCGCGGTTCTGCTTCCTGAATGTAGCCGGCCTGGATTTTAATCGGATTATGATCGCTGATCGAATATCCACTGAGGACCTCCCAAGTGAAATCAAAGCTGCTGTGTGCTGCAGCATATGCAAGCGTAACATCGATGTCGCTTACTCCGTTCGGTCCATCAAAAGTGTATGCTTCGCTCGGAGTGTTGACCACAAAAACGTCTTTCGAAAACAACCACTCAACTAGCACTGTTCCTCTTGTGTGGCTTTCAGACCGCCGAGAGCGCTCGGAGATTTTCGAAAACCACGCAGAGGACTGCGCATTAGCGTCTAAGCCGAGGATGACGGGTATATTGCTCGCCTGTAGCAATACTGTCTCCATGTATGCCAGATACGGCTCCAAGGTCTCTCCGAAGGCACAGTATATCGACACTAGTATTGCAGCTTCCCATGGTCCTCTAACTTCCACACAACAGCCATGGTCTCCCAGCGGGAGTTCCACGCAGTCAAAATTCTCATCATCAATCACAATAGCAGCCTTAAAATTTGTATCCTGGAAGACTCTCATACTGCCTGTTACACCGAGAATTTTTCTTCCTGACGATAGCTCCGCGAAGTATGGTTCCTGCAACAATGCTATCTTGTATCCGTCTTCCTGCATAGTTCGGCTCAGTTCACCCATGGTAGCATATCCTCTACCGCAATTAAGCTGGAGGATATTCAACATCTTAGTGTCGAGCATTCCTCCGTGCTACTAGCGCGCCGTATATGGGACACTCGTTTGACAGCATGTGGTGATTCGACTCTTTTCCATGGAACGCGCAGTTTCTGCAGCGCAGGGGATTTCCACATTTCCTCTCTGGGTGACCAGTTTCTCCGCAACGCCGACAAATCTCCTCCTTGAACCTACTATGGAGTAATGATGAAAGTTGTTCCCGAGGCTTAAATGAAAAAGACTTGTGAGGAGCTCACCAGCACCCTTTAGTTAAGTAGAGTAGCGTAGTTCTAAGTTCATCAGTTCGTTTATCTGGATTTGAATTTTTCATATTTATTTCTCTTTATATTTTTCTTTTGTAATGTGCGACCGGGTAGAATGCCCAGATATTTATTTCTTTCTTTCTTGAGCGCAGGGTACACTCCTTAAAAATTTAAAATAAAAACTAGGTTATAAGCAATGAGAAAAAAATCGCTAA
>JAIPUU010000922.1:0-22357 GCA_020466095.1 Chlorops oryzae
TTTAAAAAAAAAAACGATGTTTTCGATAGTTTGAAATCATCGATAATGCTATCGATTATTTCTCCACCTCTAGTAAATACAGTGAAAGCAACAGTTCGCCAAACAGCTCAATACCTAGCAGATGTCTTTCTTGGCTGGATATTTTCCATGATTCGAGATCAGATGATCTCTTTCGTTCACATCTCTGTCAGGTAAATGTCCCTCTTGAACGTTAAAATAATGGTATGCAACCGTTGGAGTCGAAGCTTGAAAGCCTTCAGTGTAATAATGCCACCATAAAATCATTTTTCGCGTCGACTTTTGGGAGGTTTGGACTCCTTGAAGAACCAAAAATCGGGCACAAAAACTTATAAAATTAAATCAAAAAAAGAAGATAGTTTTTTTTTTCGTCGAGGTCATTTCAATTCAACACGCATTTTCTGTAGCTTAAAATCAATTTTTGTAGACACCTCCACAAGAAACACTTCAAGGTCGTACAGTGACCGTTGGAGCATTTTGCGTCTTTTCAATTAAGCCAATACAAACAAGTAAGGGTGTTATAGTCAGGCAAGCCTGACAATAGAATACCCGACACAGACACACATCTTCAAATAATTTTTAATATCAGGAGTTGTTTAAGGCCATAAGGTGCCCCATATACCGCATTTTGTTTAATTTCTTTATGCAAAACCGCCCCTTTGCCACGCCCACTTTTCCAATTTTTCGGAATTCTAATCGGAGGCTTAAATATACGCCAAATTCTAAGTTTCATTGAAATATTTGGAAAAAGTCAGACTTTGGGGCAGTTTTGAGATTTTTGTGACATACCCTAATACTGGAGGTACCCTTAATAATGGACCGATTTTTGGGCAGGATTTTATGATGTATATGAACTTAGCGAAACACTTTTTCAATTTGAATTTCAAACTATCCTATAATTAGCCGTTAATTAACCGTTAATTAATCGTGAAAGAAAAAAATTTACCGCTCTTTAGTTTTTTTTTTATGCGATGTTTCGCTAAGTTCATATGAACTTAGCGGAAACAAAAATTTTAAAAATATGTTTTTTGTTTCCACTTATAGCTCAATCGATGCTGTGAATTAACCGTTAATTAATCGTGAAAGAAAAAAATTTACCGCTCATCTAGTTTTTTTTTTATGCGATGTTTCGCTAAGTTCATATGAACTTAGCGGAACAAAAATTTTTAAAAATATGTTTTTTGTTTCCACTTATAGCTTAATCGATGCTGTGAATTAACCGTTAATTAATCGTGAAAGAAAAAAATTTACCGCCATCTAGTTTTTTTTTTTATGCGATGTTTCGCTAAGTTTGTATGATTTTAGCGGAACAAAAATTTTAAAAATATGTTTTTTGTTTCCACTTATAGCTTAATCGATGCTGTGAATTAACCGTTAATTAATCGTGAAAGAAAAAAATTTACCGCTCATCTAGTTTTTTTTTATGCGATGTTTCGCTAAGTTCATATGAACTTAGCGGAACAAAAATTTTAAAAATATGTTTTTTGTTTCCACTTATAGCTTAATCGATGCTGTGAATTAACCGTTAAATTAATCGTGAAAGAAAAAATTTACCGCTCATCTAGTTTTTTTTTTATGCGATGTTTCGCTGAGTTCGTATGATTTTAGCGGAACAAAAATTTTAAAAATATGTTTTTTGTTTCCACTTATAGCTTTATCGATGCTGTGAATTAACCGTTAATTAATCGTGAAAGAAAAAAATTTACCGCTCATCAGTTTTTTTTTTATGCGATGTTTCGCTGAGTTCGTATGATTTTAGCGGAACAAAAATTTTAAAAATATGTTTTTTGTTTCCACTTATAGCTTAATCGATGCTGTGAATTAACCGTTAATTAATCGTGAAAGAAAAAAATTTACCGCTCATCTAGTTTTTTTTTTATGCGATGTTTCGCTGAGTTCGTATGATTTTAGCGGAACAAAAATTTTAAAAATATGTTTTTTGTTTCCACTTATAGCTCAATCGATGCTGTGAATTAACCGTTAATTAATCGTGAAAGAAAAAAATTTACCGCTCATCTAGTTTTTTTTTATGCGATGTTTCGCTAAGTTCATATGAACTTAGCGGAACAAAAATTTTAAAAATATGTTTTTTGTTTCCACTTATAGCTTAATCGATGCTGTGAATTAACCGTAAATTAATCGTGAAAGAAAAAAATTTACCGCTCATCTAGTTTTTTTTTTATGCGATGTTTCGCTGAGTTCGTATGATTTTAGCGGAACAAAAATTTTAAAAATATGTTTTTTGTTTCCACTTATAGCTCAATCGATGCTGTGAATTAACCGTTAATTAATCGTGAAAGAAAAAAATTTACCGCTCATCTAGTTTTTTTTTATGCGATGTTTCGCTAAGTTCATATGAACTTAGCGGAACAAAAATTTTAAAAATATGTTTTTTGTTTCCACTTATAGCTTAATCGATGCTGTGAATTAACCGTTAATTAATCGTGAAAGAAAAAAATTTACCGCTCATCTAGTTTTTTTTTTATGCGATGTTTCGCTGAGTTCGTATGATTTTAGCGGAACAAAAATTTTAAAAATATGTTTTTTGTTTCCACTTATAGCTCAATCGATGCTGTGAATTAACCGTTAATTAATCGTGAAAGAAAAAAATTTACCGCTCATCAAGTTTTTTTTTTATGCGATGTTTCGCTGAGTTCGTATGATTTTAGCGGAACAAAAATTTTAAAAATATGTTTTTTGTTTCCACTTATAGCTCAATCGATGCTGTGAATTAACCGTTAATTAATCGTGAAAGAAAAAAATTTACCGCTCATCTAGTTTTTTTTTTATGCGATGTTTCGCTAAGTTCATATGAACTTAGCGGAACAAAAATTTTAAAAATATGTTTTTTGTTTCCACTTATAGCTTAATCGATGCTGTGAATTAACCGTTAATTAATCGTGAAAGAAAAAAATTTACCGCTCATCTAGTTTTTTTTTTATGCGATGTTTCGCTGAGTTCGTATGATTTTAGCGGAACAAACATTTTAAAAATATGTTTTTTGTTTCCACTTATAGCTCAATCGATGCTGTGAATTAACCGTTAATTAATCGTGAAAGAAAAAAATTTACCGCTCATCAAGTTTTTTTTTTATGCGATGTTTCGCTGAGTTCGTATGATTTTAGCGGAACAAAAATTTTAAAAATATGTTTTTTGTTTCCACTTATAGCTCAATCGATGCTGTGAATTAACCGTTAATTAATCGTGAAAGAAAAAAATTTACCGCTCATCTAGTTTTTTTTTTTATGCGATGTTTCGCTGAGTTCGTATGATTTTAGCGGAAAAAAAATTTTAAAAATATGTTTTTTGTTTCCACTTATAGCTCAATCGATGCTGTGAATTAACCGTTAATTAATCGTGAAAGAAAAAAATTTACCGCTCATCTAGTTTTTTTTTTTATGCGATGTTTCGCTAATGTGGCAGCGGACTAAGCAAGCATAAAACAGTAGACATGACGTTAAAAACGACTTTTTTGGAATTTCTTAGGTGGGGTGGTCTCATATTGTAGGGTTCCTCGAAAAACTTTATGGGCCAAAATTTTTTTTCTGTAGGACGACGCTTAGACGTGCCCCACGGGGGTCAAAGTTCACAAAAACCCCACCAAATCTTACTAATGTCGCCATAACTCTGTAAGGGAGGTCAGAAAGTGGGTAAAATGTGAGAGCGACCCCCATTCATTTTTCCCCCGTAACATTTTATCTCAACAAACTTTTCCCCTATCTCCCCTCCTTAAGGGGGCTCCCATATAAAAGTACCCTTTTTATAAAATTGGTGCAAACCACGCACCAATGGCATAAATGGGTTAAAATGTATAACTAATCTCAACTATTATTTTATTTTACACATTTCACCCAAATATACTTACCCCCTATCTCCCCTCCTTAGGGGGGCCCCCATACAAAATTACCTTCATTTTATCAAATTTTCATTAAAAATTGGCCGTCAATAGAGTCAAACCCCTCCTAGAGAGATGATATGTATGACCGACCCCCATTATTTTTTTACCCTAAACATTTTCTTCCAACATACCTATCCTCTATCTCCCCTCCTTAGGGGGGTCTCCATACAAGATTATAGTCCGGGAGCTAGCACGTGTTTTACCCTCCTCATAAGCGCCGCTTTTCCCGGGGTCGGTCCAAAAGAGGTGAGGACCGGTCGCGTTTTCATACGTTCAACTCACCCGTTTTTTCCACAGCGTTGTCATTGAAAAACAACCGGTCCATTTTCAAAGCTTTTAGGGTCGGTTGTGGGTGGGTCCGTATGGCCTTAAATGAGGGTGAGTTTTTTTTTTTTTTAATATTTATTTTAATATGAAAAATGAAAAAAAATTTTTTTCTTATTTTGTTTTATTTTGCCTTTTTTGTTTTTTAATCCTTTTTGTTACACAATATTATATAATTTCCTTTTTGATTTGCCCGCGTCGGCCGAGCCTCGAACCGCAGAAACTCTGGGTTGCTAAATTGGTGTCTTAACCATTACGCTAAACAAGCAAGTTTAATGCTTTGATCAAAACGCTGACTTGAGTGTTTGGTTGCTCAAGTTTTTGGGAAACGTGCGTAAAGAATTTTTCGTTTTCACAGAAAAACAAGTAAAGAAGTTTACATCGGCTAAGCCGATTGCACACATACCTTTTCCTCAGCCTGAAATATGTTAAAACATTACCTTAACAAAAATTCCTGCCGTTTTCGTTGTTCTAGCTTGGATATCTATTTATACCTTATCTGTACTTCGATTTAGCTTCTAAAACTCGAGATTATTATTAAGCACAAAATTTTCGCGGATGGTGGTCATGGTCAAATTTTAACCGTTAGAGGACATTTTGTCTAGCTGCGAAAACCTCAATTCAAAATAGTGAAAATCAAATTTTCGCGAATTTCGCGGATGGTGGTCTTGATCAAATTTTAACCCTTAGAGGACATTTTGTCTAGCTGCGAAAACCTCAATTCAAAATAGTGAAAATAAAATTTTTGCGAATTTCGCGAATGGTGGTCATGGTCAACTTTTAACCGTTAGAGGACATTTTGTCTAGCTGCGAAAACCTCAATTCAAAATAGTGAAAATCAAATTTTCGCGAATTTCGCGGATGGTGGTCTTGATCAAATTTTAACCCTTAGAGGAAATTTAGTTTAGCTGCGAAATACTCACTTCAAAATAGTGAAAATCAAATTTTCGCGAATTTCGCGGATGGTGGTCTTGATCAAATTTTAAACCCTTAGAGGAAATTTAGTTTAGCTGCGAAATACTCACTTCAAAATAGTGAAAATCAAATTTTCGCGAATTTCGCGGATGGTGGTCTTGATCAAATTTTAACCCCTTAGAGGACATTTTGTTAAGCTCCGAAATACTCAATTCAAAATAGTGAAAATCAATTTTTTTGCGAATTTCGCGAAATGTGGTCATGGTCAAAATTTATCCATAATGGGACGACTTTATTTGGCGGCAAAATACACAATCAGAAGAAGCAAAAAAATAATTTTTGTATTCAGATATGAGAATAAGAGAAAGAGTGTTTTTTTCTATTGTGTAGGATGATGACCATAGTTTTAGCGATGTCGCAATTTTTTTTCAGCGAAAGCTTAAGTCGACATAGTAGCTATACACTCACCAAATTTCAATAAGCTGGGATGTATAGTAAAAAAGTTATCCAGGAAAAACGTTAAAAATCGTGATTTTTGAAATTTTTGAACCACTTCCCACGACCCAAGAAGGCACTACGAAAAAAATTTTTATGCAGTTTTTCGGACATTTACCTGGTTGAAGTCCATGCCAAATTTCAATATGATATCTTTCATGGCTTAGGAGTAAATTACGAAAAACTAAAGTGTGACCGACAGACAGACAGACAGACAGACAGACAGACAGACAGACAGACAGACAGACATGGCTAGATCGACTCCTCTTGTCACCCTGATCAAGAATATATAAATATGTCTATATCTACCGCGACTCCTTTGGTATGTTACATACACCGTGCCAAACTTAAAATACCCTTTCCTTCGGAAAAGGTATAAAAATTCTTGAAAAATAAATATTAAAAAACAAATAACATGTAAAAAACGACTTTTTTTTTCAAGTTAAAAAAAAAATTAAATATGAACATAAAAAAATCTTAGGTTATTGAAAAAAAAAAAAATTCTTTCTAAAACGAGCAAGGGCTTGAACTCCCACCCTCTCGGTTGCGAAGCGAGAGTCTTAACCATCAAGCTAACTTGCCTTTGGTAGCACAACGATCAGATTGAGGACTTAAAACAGACAACAATAAGTACAAGTTTATACGAACTCACCCCACCTACGCTCATTTTTGGACTAGACGAGGGTGAGTCCAATTGAGACTCACCCCGGGTCGGTCGCAGTGCATATCATTTTCAGGTCGGTCCTATATGGACTCACCCAGGTCTGGTCCATTTTACACCGAAAACATTTCATTACTGCAGGGATGCTACACACATCCATACGTACACAAGCTGAGGCGATACGTTGCTGGCTTTACTTGGAATTTGTTCAGAAATTTTTTAACTTTGATCGACTTGCGGGGCCATTAAACGTTATCGGATCCAAACCAAACTTAAAACTTGGTTCATTGATACCAGAAGAAACTAATATAATCTGCTCTGCGTTTTTAGGAAAACCATTTAAATTATGTCACATCTTTACAGCTCGTGTCTTAAGTCTTTGCGCTATTTATAACAGAAGTGTCTGCGAAAAGACTTCAGTTGCAAACTTGTCCATTCGCTTGGCACCGCGGACTTTATCGTCCTGGCAGCAAGACTTCGCCACCTCCCACAGGTGACAGCAAATGATTTTTCGCTTAGTTAGCCATTTACCTACCACTCAGCAAAATTTCAACCGCGGCGCAGATCGCGCTTTTTTGGCCATTTTTTCACCCATTGGGGGTCGATTTTCGCCCCTTATGCCACCTCTCTGAGGTGGCAGCAAACGATTTTTGTGATGTACGACTAAAACCCCGTCTTTTAAGATACATTTGGAATGCGGCGCTTATGAGGAGGGTAAAACACGTGCTAGCTCCCGGACTATAATCTTGTATGGAGACCCCCCTAAGGAGGGGAGATAGAGGATAGGTATGTTGGAAGAAAATGTTTAGGGTAAAAAAATAATGGGGGTCGGTCATACATATCATCTCTCTAGGAGGGGTTTGACTCTATTGACGGCCATTTTTAATGAAAATTTGATAAAATGAAGGTAATTTTGTATGGGGGCCCCCGTAAGGAGGGGAGATAGGGGGTAAGTACATATATTTGGGTGAAATGTGTAAAATAAAATAATAGTTGAGATTAGTTATACATTTTAACGCATTTATGCCATTGGTGCGTGGTTTGCACCAATTTTATAAAAAGGGTACTTTTATATGGGAGCCCCCTTAAGGAGGGGAGATAGGGGAAAAGTTTGTTGAGATAAAATGTTACGGGGGAAAAATTAATGGGGGTCGCTCTCAAATTTTACCCACTTTCTGACCTCCCTTACAGAGTTATGGCGACATTAGTAAGATTTGGCGGGGTTTTTGTGAACTTTGACCCCCGTGGGGCACGTCTAAGCGTCGTCCTACAGAAAAAAAATTTTGGCCCATAAAGTTTTTCGAGGAACCCTACAATATGAGACCACCCCACCTAAGAAATTCCAAAAAGTCGTTTTTAAACGTCATGTCTACTGTTTATGCTTGCTTAGTCCGCTGCCACATTAGCGAAACATCGCATAAAAAAAAAACTAGATGAGCGGTAAATTTTTTTTCTTTCACGATTAATTAACGGTTAATTCACAGCATCGATTGAGCTATAAGTGGAAACAAAAAACATATTTTTAAAATTTTTTTTCCGCTAAAATCATACGAACTCAGCGAAACATCGCATAAAAAAAAAAACTAGATGAGCGGTAAATTTTTTTCTTTCACGATTAATTAACGGTTAATTCACAGCATCGATTGAGCTATAAGTGGAAACAAAAAACATATTTTTAAAATTTTTGTTCCGCTAAAATCATACAAACTCAGCGAAACATCGCATAAAAAAAAAACTTGATGAGCGGTAAATTTTTTTCTTTCACGATTAATTAACGGTTAATTCACAGCATCGATTGAGCTATAAGTGGAAACAAAAAACATATTTTTAAAATGTTTGTTCCGCTAAAATCATACGAACTCAGCGAAACATCGCATAAAAAAAAAACTAGATGAGCGGTAAATTTTTTTTCTTTCACGATTAATTAACGGTTAATTCACAGCATCGATTGAGCTATAAGTGGAAACAAAAAACATATTTTTAAAATTTTTGTTCCGCTAAAATCATACGAACTCAGCGAAACATCGCATAAAAAAAAAAACTAGATGAGCGGTAAATTTTTTTCTTTCACGATTAATTAACGGTTAATTCACAGCATCGATTGAGCTATAAGTGGAAACAAAAAACATATTTTTAAAATTTTTGTTCCGCTAAAATCATACGAACTCAGCGAAACATCGCATAAAAAAAAAACTTGATGAGCGGTAAATTTTTTTCTTTCACGATTAATTAAACGGTTAATTCACAGCATCGATTGAGCTATAAGTGGAAACAAAAAACATATTTTTAAAATTTTTGTTCCGCTAAAATCATACGAACTCAGCGAAACATCGCATAAAAAAAAACTAGATGAGCGGTAAATTTTTTTCTTTCACGATTAATTAACGGTTAATTCACAGCATCGATTAAGCTATAAGTGGAAACAAAAAACAATATTTTTAAAATTTTTGTTCCGCTAAGTTCATATGAACTTAGCGAAACATCGCATAAAAAAAAAACTAGATGAGCGGTAAATTTTTTTCTTTCACGATTAATTAACGGTTAATTCACAGCATCGATTGAGCTATAAGTGGAAACAAAAACATATTTTTAAAATTTTTGTTCCGCTAAGTTCATATGAACTTAGCGAAACATCGCATAAAAAAAAACTAAAAGAGCGGTAAATTTTTTTCTTTCACGATTAATTAACGGTTAATTAACGGCTAATTATAGGATAGTTTAGAAATTCAAATTGAAAAAGTGTTTCGCTAAGTTCATATACATATGTTTATGGCTACAAAGGAAGTATAAGTGCCAATTTTCGTTCAAGTCTCATAGGCGTTTTGGGAGTAGGAGACAATTTTCGAAAAACGCCCTTCTCCCACGCCCATTTTTCTGATTTTTGTAAATCACATTAATTGGCCTAAAATATGTTCAAATGCCAAATTTCATCAAAATATCTTGAAAAACATCGGTTTTAGAGCAGTTTTTGTGATTTTCATAACAGACCCTAGTACTGGAGGTACCCCTAAAAATGGTCCGATTGGGTCCATTCTCGAACTTGTTCTTACTCATGTGCTTGTGAGTACGCATATCAAATTTCATCAAGATAGCTTAACTCCTTCGATAAGAAAACTGTATACAAACAGACAGACGGACATGGCTAAATCGAATCTCCTAGTGACGCTGATCATTTCTATATATATTTTTTATGGTCTCTCTCGACTGGTTCTGGGTGTTACACACAACCACACAAACGCAATATACCCTCGACACAGAGTGTGTCGGGTATAAAGAGGTCGAAAAAGTTTGGAAATTGTCGCACATGACCAGCCCCCTGTTAGAGGGTCAGAAGAGGACAAAGCACTTTTGGGCTCATTGTACACGCGTTCTCAATGGCTATTCAAACGTCTGCACCAAATTGCCTGTGGATTCATTTTGTACAAATATAAGCCTTGAACCGCGATGACTTGCGAGGCTCGTGTTTTCCGAAGAATGAATTTAATATTCCCTCAGGCTCAAACGGTAATTTGTCGCCAACGCTTCTGCTGCTGCTGCTGCCGCCACCGACGTCTTTACCGTTCGTTGGTGGTTTCATCGGCATGATATTTGTCGGCATGCGTCATAAAAACTGCTTCTTTTTTGCCTTTGCCCTCTTTAATTTTTTTTTCTCTTATAGAGAATATTTCGGAGATAGGCATCGTCATGGTTGTTGTTTTTGTTTTCCGTCTTCTTCTGCTTCTTCGGCTTTTTCGTTCTCGTTGTTATTGTGTCGCGTTGCCATTGCCGGGCGTTGTACGTGTAAATACGAGGTTCAATGACATCATCACGTTCCTATTTCGTAGGGGGTTGCGTTTTGCCAGCAGGGCTACTTTCGTTCGCTCGAATCTCATGTTACTCCCAAGGAGAGTTCAATGATTTGCTGTTTGGATTTATTTTCGTAGACTCAATGGTGTCCAATTTAAAGGACACTATAATGAAATCATCTTGATTCACCCTCCACCCCACGAAATACCTTCAATGCCTACCGACGCTAATAAGTGCGTCAACTCGCGACACACTCAACATATACATACACAATATATATATATTTTGAACTCTGTGTCAATGTATTCACGCTCGTTTGCTCGCGGTTCTTTCGTCATTTCCGGTATTTTAAAAGAAAGAGATACTCGCACACCTGGTCTGCTTTAAAATTCTCAATTTATGTGCGAGCACGAACCGCTCTGTCGAGTACCTAAGCGCTTTGCTCTCCCGCGCTCTTTAGCCTTTGTTGAGAGTTTTGGGCTTTCATGTGACGATCGGCATTCAATACGAAAGTGTTCTCATGTGCTTTGACGTTAAGACTCTGTGCCATGCGGACGTCATGGTTGCGGACTACCTAAATTTTTTATTGAAGTGTGAGAAGCCAAAAATTTTTATAACAACTGAAACCAACATTGTTGGATATGGGGAAAATCCCATGTTTTTATAGAGAGTTTTCTAAACTTCATTCCTTCGAAGTTAAATCGAAATGATATACCTTGTATGTAGGTATAATTTTTTCGAGGGAATCGAATGTAAACTATTCCTCTTTTGCTGTCTTTTGTTATATATGTAACACTTTTATGAATAAGTTTTGCGAGTTAAATATTTGTGAAAATTCTTCAAAACAATTCATGATCCATTTAAGAAAGAATATGTTTCGACAAGAATGTTTGGCCTGATGATTCATTAGTTGTTTCTGTATCATCAAAAAGTATTTCTGTGCTTATAGATACCTACTAATTGACGTGCTATATTATGTAAGTTTTATTAGCTTGAGAGTCTCCCGATTCATTCGCCAATTCTTCCTTTTTAGTGAGGAATTATCGCCCTTAATTCTTAGCTCCAATTCAAATCCGACTTGCAAATGTGTCCCTCAATTTCAATAGCTATGACTCATGATTCGGGGATTGACGTTTCCTTTGTTCTTTGGCTTTTGTCTTTTCTCTCTATCGATTGAACTGGCAAAGGTCATGTCAACGTATTCTATAAAAATATCTAACAAATAACGTCAAAGGGCGAAGTTAAAGCGCATTAAGGGGGTTGTCTCCATTATTAGGCTGTTTTTGGACTATTTTTTCTAAAATATTTCTGACAGAAACCGAAATGAGGTTATTCAATTTTTTTTTTTTTTTTGGGCATTTTTGGCTGCACACGAAACACTGTGCGGAGTGTCAAAATTCGAATGAAGCAGCTAATCTGATCGTGCTCTAGAACGAGCTAACGGATCCAGTACTAGGAAATTTACGTACTTATTAAGTTGTTAGACACGTTTTATAAAGAGTTCACTGCTTGATGCGATAAGAACTGAAGCAAGAGATTCTTATTTTTTTGTTCTTTATTTTCCAAAAAACAGCTGTTCAACTGGAATGTGTTGCCCTCTTCTTTTGTTTGATTTTTTGGGTTTTTTTTTTTCCTTAAAGCAGAACATTTTTGGGTAGGCTGTTGCCATATCGAATTACAAGTGTAAACATGTTTATGGAACAAGAATAAACAGTACAATATGACGAAAGAGAAGAGAAAAGATAAGACGCATACTATTCACATTAGACAGTTCTTTCATATGATGGGAATTTAGTCAATTAAACAAATGTCGGGAAAGAATAAAGTTCTTGACGTGCTTCCATCGCCAAGCACGCATTCATATCGGACAAAAAGAAACTAAAAGTCATGGCAATTGCTTTGATCGGTAATCGGGTAACCAAAGGAAGAGCAATAGAGTATAACAAAATTCAATTCATAATGACGTAAATGCTTTTCAAATATATTCATCAGAAGTTTAAAATATTATATTGTCAAAGCACCGAGCTTTTTTCTATGTACATCTGATCTGCGTCATTCGGCTTATGACGTAACAGTGCTTGACATCAGTATATTTTATGTACATTATGCTCTAATGTCAAATGCTTATATTAGGTACCCCAAGTTCTTTTCATACTCCATCGAAAACGGCCACCCGTGAAATTGATTAGAAAGCATAAATCGATGAAAATTAAGAGCAAATATCAACTATCGAGAGTACTTGAAATTATCGCTTAAATGTGTCATACAAACAGTTGGTCCTACGTAATTTAAGCCGGTTGTTAGCAAATCGTTTGTGATTCAAAAGGTTTTTTTTTTTGTGTATTAGGAATTATTCAATTCGATTCAATTTATTTTACATCTGCTTGAAAATTAATTCATTTACGCAAAAGGGAGTTTCGATTGCCTACAAGACAAAGGGGCCTTGAAATTCTATTACTACTTTACAGATTCTGATCAATAGCTAGTGCAAAATCGAACAGACAGTTTGTGGATCTGTGTAACTTAACATAAGGACCTTAAGCTCGAAAAAAGTGTAGTTTTTCTACAGAAAAAAGGGTATAGAAATTTTGTTTTCGCTGAAGTTATGCATCATATGTTCTAGGTAGTGACTTCGGACAGGTGAATACATAGGACAGTAGAACATAAAGTCCTCGAGCGTTTCATCCTCATGAAGGTTGAGAATGTGCATTGATTTTTTACTTCGAGTTTATACATACATATGTTCATATGTATGTAGGTACATATATGTTTCCTCTAAAATTCTAAGTTGAGCATAGACTTTCGCTATATGAAATTGATTTCTATTGTAAAAAATAAGGATCGATTTTGACATCAAATGACACAAGTATTCGACTGCAATCGCAGCTGGCGTTAGAGAATGAGAAAAATTTTGGGTGAACATTTTAGGTAGTAGCGGAGAAGCTCAAGAGCTAGTGATCTGTTTGTCTTCCAGCCAGTCTTTCTAAGAGTCAGTTTTGAATTATAAATAGTACAATCTTTCCATAAATCTTTTAACTCTCCCCTAAGGCCGGTCGTCTCCTGCAACCAGACAAATGATTACGCTGGAACCCGACTATATGAAATTATACTGTTACCAAAGGCAATGTGGTCCTTATTTCCCTTTCAGTATTTGCACAAATTGTTAAAGAGAAAAGGAATTTAGAACGAAAATTTATCAAAAGATTTCCGTGTAGCAAAAATAAACAAAAAATCAGTTCGAACTCGCGTTCAAATAGTCTTATGGCCCCCATAAGGAAAACTTGGTCATAGATTAATACTTTCGGTACTAAAAATAGTTCTTCTGTCTGATCAGCTGGTTCTATTTAACAAATAACAACGTCTCCACATATTCCTTAGCAACGCGGCCCAGTAGACGGGTTATATATTTATGTATATATTTAGTAAAATTTAGAATTCAACTTATTGACTGCACTGATTAACAGCGTATGAATAAATATTGAAAAGCAAACATTTGAGGGAGTAAAATCCGCAACTGAACGCTACAATTGGTATCGGTTTATGGCAAACAATCAAGGTTATAGGCAGACACGCGCTCGAACGAAATAAATTAGGAGGAAATCGAAAGACCCTCTCCTCTCTAAATAGCTTCTCTCTTTAAACTGAAAACAACAACTGAACGTATGAAGACGAGACTAACTAATAAATTTCAATTCACGATTTTTAAATACATACAATATTCATAAATCAAACACACATTTGTTCGTTTAGTTTGTTCATATGCTGCCGCATATTTTATAGAACGTACGACGACAACCCATGACTCGGCAATTACATCATGAAGAGGGGTGAAAAGTTTAGAATGAACGTTCTACATGTACAGACTTATTGATTTGAAATAAAAAAAAAACGAAAATGTAAAAAAAAGAAGGAAAAAGTTTTCAACAACTAATAATTGGGAAAAATCATAATGCATTTATTTCCCAATTTTCGAAATATTCACGTATTTTATGAAGTTAAAGTAAAACAAAGAAAGCGACAGCGAACCAATGTAACTACGAAGTTGACGAAAACTGTTTAATCTATAGGAAATATTTAAAACAAAAAAAAAAAACAATTATTACATGTATCTCGCGGATGGCAAAGAGCCCGGGGAGCGCGATAAACAGCAATCACAGAGAGTGAGAGAGTGAGTGAGAATGTAGCAATGAGAAGGAGAGCCCTGCGACAAACAATTGCCCCTCTTTGGAATTTACGCATGGAAAAGGGTCTCCGCTCGTTCTCGTGATACACATCAAATTGGCCCCTCTCTGCGCACTTTTATAGCACACACACTAATGGCCTCAGCCGGGGGGCCCGAAATAGATTTTTTGATGTTGTTGGTTTCAATTTCGTTTGTTTGCTTCGTAGCTCTTGTGCGAACTTTTTAAAAAAAGACAACAACCCTGTATTGGGCCTTTCGGCGGAAAACGGTGTCCGTGAAAAATGTAGATTATTTTGATGTTTTTTCGTCTTCATTTTCGTTTTTGTTGTTGCTGCGTGCCGGGTAGTAAAATTTTTGGTTTCATTTATATTTATGCATATATATATTGTAACGGTGTTATTGGTGGTTGTAGCTTTATGTTCATGCATATGAAAAAGAAGGCATTCGGGCCGTCAAAGAAAACAAAAAACAAACAAAAAAAAAAAAAAAAAGAAAAGAAAAAACAAATTACGAGAAAGAAGGCAATGAATGCGTTGCATACATGGGAAGAGTCTGAGCACGTGTGTGTGTTTTGGTCGTGCACGAATCTGCAATGCTTCCGTTTTGCTTTCATTTTTTTAAACAACTTTTCTTCTTATTTGCGACTATGCTTTCTTACGTGCCTTGATCAATTTATTTTTAAATATTCTTCACTTGAAAATGTTCGCCAATTCAATTGTTCAACCGAAAGGCTTGCAACAACAACAACAATAAAACACGTCATTGAGATTAAAGCTAAATTTACGCTGAATCAGCCTCAATTGAAAGATGTGCGCGACCACTATTGAAGAAGGAACGTTGCAAACAAAATCGCATACATGACGTCATGAGAATGCCTACAAAGCTGCTGAAAATCGGTTGAATGCCCTTGACGCCAATTCGTCCCCCACTTTTCATCATATCATCCATGATGCACATGAGAAGAGTGAGGACTCCTTTGTCCCTTTTACCCGTTTCCGCATCATCATCATCATCATATTTGTGGATAAAAACCCATTTCACTTTCTTTGCCTTTTTAGTGTGGCTTTCTTTGTTTTGCGAATCTCTTCGTTCATTTGCATGCAAAGTAATTCAATTCATGGCGACTTACCAATGATCAAACTCGTTTTTGTTAATCTTGACTTTTTTTACGTTGAAATGCCTTAAATTTCTTTTAAATTAAAAAACAAAAACAGTTTCCTGCCAAGGAATTAATTTGGCAGTTGACTTTGAGTTCACGTGCTGCCAGACTGTTAAATCGTTCCCAATGCACGTATGCCGTATTTGGTAGGTAGATTTTATATGTGTTCTAAGAAGTTCGACATGCATTTGCTGCGAATGAGTTGCTGTGAGTCGCAGTTCATATTACGCGACAAAGTTGGTTTGATGGCGAGACACATTCGAAGATGTGGTATGGGAGCGTATTTTTCTCTCCCCTCGCCGTGCGTGTGAACGCCGACTAAGAAGGGAATCGTTTCTAGAAATGGTACTTAAAAACTTAGAAAAACAATGAAATGACTAGGGAAACGAATTTCTGGTTGCATTGTATGGATATGCAATGGAAAATATAATCTTTTTTATGAAATACTATTGCATATTTTGAAGCCAAAATTAATTGGAAAGAAGTTAGAACTCCCAAGTTTTTCGAGACAGAAAAAAGAAGCACAGATCGTTCCGGAAAATTTAACGTCTTTGTCCACTTGCTTAATTGTTTCAAAACATTGTTCGTGTGTCTGATTCTTGAGTTTTAAAGATGCACGTTCTTGAGAAAGGTAGTTATTTTTTTTTTTTCTTTTGTTCTTAAAAACACAGCTGACCCGAATACGATTGTGGCGAGTTTAAAATTTTGCTTCCGAAGAACTCGATCTGGCAGCTTTGAACGGCGAATTAGCATTTGAAAATGAGAATTTTTAGAGAACGAGAAACAAAATAAAACAAAGTGGAAACTCTCTATAAAACGAGAGACAGGAGAGATTGTAATTTATTGAGCTACAAAACAACATATGAGTAATTTTAAATAGGGCGCGAAAGAGAGCAGAAATTTTTCGAACTACGATAATGCGCACGAAATTTTCAAATTTCACTCTTTTTTTTCCTTTTTTGCAATAGATTACGAAATTTAAAATTTTCTATTTATTCAGAGATCCCCCAAATATGAAGTTTTTCGAAAATAGTTCTATAGAAATCGATTTTCAGATAAATATGTCTAATACTTTATTAAGCAATTAATCAATTAATCTAATTTATAAATAATTAGAAAATACAAATTTTCATAGAAATTTCTATTGAGCATATTCGAATGATTTAAGCATAAATTCAAATAAAAATATCATTAAAAAGTGCAACGAAAAATCACCTTTTTGTGTGAAATTATTTAGGAAGACTCGTAGTCTTCCCTTTGCGCCAGTTTATCAGTCAATGAAAATGCTTATTTTCGGGGGCATGGACGACGAAACTTTCGTAGAAATGGATGAGCGAAGAATTTCAGATATTTTCTGTGCTTCTTTACGTGCTTTTGGGGACACGGAAGTTTTGGGAATATAACTGTATATCTTTGACGAGTGAATTCGAAGTATAATTAACCAAACGGATTTCAGAGAGTTGTTCGTCATCCACTCGAAAAGAACAACTGCAATTTGCTTTTGCGTTTTTTTTTTTTTTTTTGCTTTTTGCTTTTTTAATTCACACAAAGCGACAAGTTTTGGCACTCCGCCGTTGTTTCGCTTTCTTTTTCTTGCCAGTTATGAGCATATATTCGCATCTCACTCACACCTGCTCTCACCACTTGGCATTTTGGTCGAAGAGCGCGACAACACCGAAACGCCAAACGGAGCGAACCAAGCAAACAGTTCAATTTTTAGCTTTTAGCCGCGACGAAGTCTACCGACGTAACGACCAATGTACGCGAAAAGAATTTTTCTTCACTGGTGTGACACTGTGCATTTGATTTTTCTTTAATAAAAAAATTTGCGTTCTAGGTTTTTCGGAAGTGGCTTATTTCGAGCAAGTATATCGTGTACTTGATTAAAAAAAATAATAATAATAAAGTGAATATATTATTTATAATTAATCAATTTAACTGTGAGAATTCAAAGCCGTAATAATTTTTATTTATTAAAAAAAAAAAACGGCACTGATGATAAATTCATAACCGTTCTTTCTCAAATGTGTGTGCGTGCGTGTGCTGGCTATTGTGTGAAAAATCTTAGAAAATGACGTACTTCCATGAAAAATCGTTGTTGCATGTTTTCAAAAGATTTTTATAAATTTTCTTAACTCCTCAGCTTCTTTATTTTCAATTGTTTTCTAATTAAATAAAGAATATTTGAAAAAGCGTAGCGGAGCGAGCTCACACGACGATGCGAGACACACAACGATCAACGAACGACAGTCCATCGTTTTCTATAACCACAAGGAAAGAAGACATAAAGAGAGTGCACGCTACATACACACATGTGCAAACAAATGTAAATCGAATTAGCAAAAGAGAATGGGAGCAAATTCGGCCAGCGTTGCCACTGACGAACTTTTTTCCTACCAAATATTTTTCGAAATCCTACTAAAATCGATTGCAACCTAAAAACTATTTTTCAACTACTTAAAATAGTTTTATGGCTTACAATTGTTACTTGTATTTACATTAACAATAGATTTATATATTCAGGCATGTTCCAGAAATCGATTTCGATCGAAATTAAATTAAATTTAATGTGCTTTGAAAATCGTTTCTAGAAAAATTTTATCCGTTAAAATAGATTACGGTAAATGGTTAATTATAGTTAATTTAATGAAAATCACGACAAAAATAAAAGGCTGGACATGATTTCAAGAGTGTTTCAAAATATTTTCGATTTTGACTTCAATCGAAATCATTTTCTGGAACATGCCCGATTATATATATTCGAAAAGTCCAAAATTGCTTCAAAATAACGTATAAAACTATCCATTTGAACTTCATTAGGGCTGACAAAGTTCGATGTGTATTTTCGGATAACGGAAATGTATACAAATGATTTTTTTAAATGAAAAAATATCCGTAATCCTACCAAAATCCGGTTAAGCTCACCAATCTACCAAAGGCAAAAAAAAACCTACCTGATTAGGTAGGAAGACCCCAAAAGTGGCAACGCTGATTTCGGCGCTAGCGTTCATTTGAATTGCGGATTTGTGCTGTTATACTCCGTTTACATCTCTACACCGCTATCCAAAAACTCGACACGCGAGTGACGACACGCGCGTTAAAAAAACGCTTCGTGTGTAATAGCTCTTTCTTGCTCTTTGAATTTGCTATAACAAAAATGTTTTTTTTTTTTTTGCCCAAGAAGAAATATTTTGGTTGCATTTGGTGCGCAATTTTCGTGTTAATCTGTAGATACTATAACCTAGCCGCTGAACTCTGTTTAACTTTAACTGGGTTGGACGCCACTGGGCTCCCTTACAACCTAGATTTTGGGAAAGCTAAGAAAACTCTAAAGGTGGCAGCACAGTATTGGAGACTTGGAGGCATTTTGTTAAAAGCGTGGCAACGTTTTGCGGCGAAACCAAAATTCGAGACGTAGAGAATCGGCGACAATACAATGGGCACTCTACTCAAAAGGCGAATTGAGTAATTTCTCGATTCACTCTCACATCACTCGATGTGTCATACTTGAAAGATTTGGTTTTGCTAAATTTTTGCTTTTACAATTAACCATTAAAATTTTAGAAAATTTCTATTGCTTTGCAATTTTCCACAATAGATTGAGTAATTAATAAATAAGTTTATTTTTAGGCCCGAAAAATGAATTTGAGAATTTCCATTTAATTTTTTGGTTTCTTGTTACAATTTCATTTGAAAGGGGCAACTGTGCCATTCAAAAACTCTTTTGAGTAAACTTCCCAAATTCAAATTTTTCTAAAAATAATTTAACACACTCAGTAACAACTTTGTTTAATTGAAACTTAAAATTTTAAAAGCATCGCAGATTAGAAAATGAAGATGCTTTCATCTTTATTACACTCCAAATACCGTCTATGTTGACCCAAATAAATGTTCTTTCAGACAACCGATTTTCTCAACAAAATTCTTCTTTATTTTTGACATTTCTTTTTACAATATTCGCTTGCTCGTGTTAGCTTGACAAAGGAGAACCGTTGATCAAAATTTCGAATTTTTTTCAAGTTTAAATTTTCCTATTTAATTTTGATTTCACTTCAATAAAAGTGAATCGTTCAGCCTTTTTAAAAACAGTGTAACAGAATGTCCAAAGAAGCAAACAGAAAAACAACTTCAATAAATAATTTTTATCTTAAAATCTTTGTGTCTTACATATCTCGCCGCTAAAACAGTAAAACAAAAAAATCGGCGAATAAAATCGCAATTTAGTGTAAGCCAGCGTTGCCAGGTCTCATAATTTTTTATGAGATCTACTTACTTTTCGTTCAATCTCCTACCCTACTAACTTTTTCTTAAAATCTACTACTTTTGCTCTTTTTATCCCAACCCTGCAGAAAATCCGAGTGGAAAACTGAGGCGTTTTTCCAGTTCAAACTTCACCAGAACTAGTTCTCCATTATACCCATTCCAATATATAATTTTGTAGAATTTTAAATATTAAAATAAGAATTGGTGGTCAACAATTGACTAGTGTAAAAGACCTCATTAGTACTCGTCGATAGTCTAAAAAACGTCGATACTATCGATAGTATAAACATAAATAAAAATATTATATTATTATTATTATATTAGGTATTATTATACTATATACAATCCAAACCGGAGCAACTGCGTCAAATCGCAAAGAAAGAAAAACATGGTACTCAAAAAGCGAATCTTGACAACGACAGTGACGTCGTTAATGACGACGATGACGTTTTGTTAACGAATACTTAAATGTGTCTATTGGATAAAATTCGTCGACTATTTTTCTAAATAAAACACTGAAATAGAGATCATTTTTTTATCCTTTCTTTCTCTCCTCTAAATCCCGCGAAACCATTACATTTCTCAGGAAAACCCTTTTTTCCATGGAAAAAAAAAATGGATCATTATGTATAATTGATTGTATAACATAACCCAACATACCTATATGTACATAAAAAAAAATTCGTCAACATATACAGCAATACATCAACGTCTAAAAATACATTAATATGTATATTTAAAGTTGAAATGTTTTTATTTCAATGTTTAATAGGCCTGCCACACGTAGATCGAAATTGCTCAATTTCAGAACAAAATTGAAATTGCCTCAATTTCAACTGTCAAATTTGTTCTGAAATTGCTCAATTTCGATCTACGTGTGGCAGGCATATAAATAAATGTAAAAAAAAGGTTGTCGATCTCCTAGTTTTGGATTATTGTAAGGTAGGAGATCTACTAACTTTGGAAATGAAATCTCCTAACTTTGGAAATGAAATCTCCTACTTTTGAAAATTAAGACATGGCAACGCTGGTGTAAGCACACTAAACTGATTGTACACTCAAAAAACTTCCAACAATTTTGTTGGTTAAATCGTTCCCCACAATTTAAATTGTTCTAAAAAAAAAATGGAAGTTCTTAAAACAACAACAAAAATTCTTCGCATGACCATGGTCTGAAAATTAATTCTTCATGCAACAATTTTTTCAAAAACGTTAACAATGTAAAGTTCTTCAGAAATTTTTTTGAGTGTAGGAATGACAAAACTAAAATGTTTTATGGACGATCATTAGGAGCCTGTACGTAATATGGAAAGACAAAAACCAGTAGATTCAAAGATTATGTTATTTAATTCAATTTGATAAACTCGTCATTTATCTTTCATAGAGTTTTTAAGCTCTTCTGCGTGGTACATTTTAACATGTATTGCACATATTCCTCTTCTTTCATTTTTTCAACTCGGAACTGTCAAATTTATATTCAATTTTGTTTGTTTTATATTTGAATTAAATTAAAAAATTTTACCTTTAAACAAAATTAAAACAAATGTCAGCTGATTTTGACATTCCCGAGTTATTTGCACTGTTTTACCTCTGCAGCCTCCTATATTAACACGGTGAAAATTTTGTTTATAAATCTTAATAATATTTAAAGTGAATTTGTGTAGGAACATGGCGCAAATATAATTGAAAATTTATTATCTTAAATATTTCTTAAAGTTATATTACGTGAAATTTTGGATCAGACCTAACTAAGGCTTGGTAACGATTAATTTTCATTTTGCTAAAGCAGATTTTTTATTGTATTGATGATGTATTGATACCAGCTTACAGGCTAAAATTTTTTAATAAAGATATATTTTTTAAATCTTCAAAATTGTATTTTGATTAATCAAGACCAATAAGGTGATGTTTAATTTTCAAACACTGGTTTTATAACACTAAGCTAAGATAAATTTTTGATTATTAAACCTTATTTACTAGCACACACAAAAATTTGAAGTCATAGGAGCAAGGAACGCAATTTGGAGCTCGAAGCGATCGTTAAAATGACCATTTATCCATTCTTGAGAATAAAAAAGTGATCAGCTGTATAATGTACTCACATCTCTGGCAATGAATGGTGCCACCTTAATTATCTGGAAATGAAAATGGAGTTTTTATTAAAAAACTATTTTGATATTAAAAATTTCTGAAGTATGTTTGGTAATATTGGTCCTTAATGTCATTTAATGCTGATTTTCATTTCTAGATCTTATGTTAGTAAGGGGGGAGAGGAGAATGGGGGCTTTCCCTAAAGCAGGTTTCGAAGTCCGAACTTGGAAAATAACTCGGCGATAGTGCAATAGTTTTTAAAACAAAGCCGGATCGTCAAAAACAGCACAATCTGCCAAAATGGTGGAATCATCTGGCGTATTTTTTGCAATTACTCCCACCACTCACGATTTGTTTTTGTGACTTAACTAATCACTAGCAAATCGTCGGTCATATTAGGCGACATTCCAGCGAGTGACACGGTGAATTTTCTTTTAATATCTCCTTCGTGTCACGTCAGTAAAAATTGTTTCGGCGACATTTGAAAAAAAGAAGAATTGGGCTTATGCATTGCTGCCAGAAAACATTTAAATACCTGCCATTGAATTTAAATCTCCTAAGCTC
>JAIPUU010001143.1:0-12500 GCA_020466095.1 Chlorops oryzae
TAATAATAATAATAATAATAATAATAATAATAATAATAATAATAATAAAAAATAATAATAATAATAAAAAATAATAATAATAATAATAATAAAATAATAATAATAATAATAATAATTTTTTTTTTTTTTTTTTTTTTTTTTTTTTTTTTTTTTTTTTGCGGGAGGAGGTCAAAAATCCTTTCGGACTCCAGACCGTCCTTGCTGGGGTGTGTGATTCCACTAAAAAACCGTCCCCCCCTCTCTTCTCTTGGGGTTCCTCCCTGGAAAGCTGTGGCAATACTTCGGGGAGGGCCCAGTTTTCGTCATTATGACGCTTCTCTCAATACCCTGCGGCCGGGTCCCGCTTTATGCTTTATTTACCAGTCTGCATGATTCGACTGGGGCAGTCGGCTAGCACCGCGACTCGGGAATGGCGGGTCCGTCAAGCCCGTGACCCGTGCCATGGGGTCTCCCTGCCATTTCGTCTCAATCTGTATCCAGACCTCGTCCTTTCCAATGCTTTTTTTTCCTCAAGCCCGCATGAAGGCCGCGGGCAGTCGGCAGGCGCCGCGACTCGGTAATGGCGGGGTCGTCGAGCCCGTGATTCGTGCCTTGGAATCCCCCTGCCAGTGAAACCTTATTGTATAGTGTTGTTGTTTTCAGCTTCAAAGTCTAGATCAATCTTTTTTGACCTCAGAACTCTTTCAGCGTATCGTGCAATCTGTTTCCAGTTATTTTCACTTTCTAGCATCTTACCAATAACGTTTTCGACTGTAAGAGTGCCAACAATATCAGCAAGTTCTTCTCGCAGGTCTGCCACCGTTGACACGAAAGAGTGTGTGTTCCACGTCATCTATTTCAAATCCATCGTATATGCACCTGGCGTCTCCACATTTGTCCATTCTATGTAAGTATTGGCGAAAGTACCCGTGGCCTGTCAACATTTGTGTAAGGTAGTAATTCACCTCTCCATGCTTCCGATCTATCCAGACCGCGATTTGCGGAATGAGTCGTGCCGTCCATCTGCCATTTGTTCCTGTTTCCCATCTCTGTTGCCACGTTGTGATGGTGTGTTCCCTGACTTCTCTTTGTGTTTCAGTATTGAGGGCATTCGCTTGTTTCAAATCGTACAGTTTTTTCCTCTCGTTGGCCATCAGGTCAATTGGGGTAGTTCTGGCGATGACAAGGGCTGCCGAAGCCGAGACTGTGCGGTACGCGCTTGTTATTCGAAGTGCAGCTGTGCGTTGTACGGCCAGCATAGAGTGCTTTCGAAAATCTGCTTGCAGGGCATCTGCCCAAACTTCACATCCATATAGTAGAATGGAGTGGCAAACCTCCATTAGAAGTTTGCGCTTGCTGGCGGTGGGCCCTTTGACGTTAGCCATCAGCTTGCTCAGAAATGTCGATACCTTGGAAGCCTTCTCTGTAGCATATCGGATTTGTTCTCCAAAGTTTAGTTTAGAGTCCAGATTTATGCCAAGATACTTCACCGCTCTCTGTGTCGTAATTGTCGTATCGAAAACACCATCTCAACTTGTAGTGGTATTTTTCGTCTACTAATAAGTAGAACCTCAGTTTTTTCCATTGCCAATTGGAGTCCTTGTGTAGTCAGCCAATGCTGTGTTCGAAGCATTACTTGGGTAAGTTTTCTTTGCGCCCTCGACCGTGTTTCTAGCTTTAATGACGGCGGCCACGTCATCTGCGAAGCCCACCAAGAAGGTGTCGTCTGGCATTTCAATACGTAGTATTTCATTATAGGGACATTCCAGAGATCTGGCCCGAGAATTGACCCCTGAGCTGCAACAGCTGTAACTTGCATTTCTCTTGTACCACTGTTTGTTTCATACAGTAATGTTCGGTCTTTGAGATAGCTCCTGATAATCTTGCCTAAGTATTCAGGCACCCGAAAAGTGTCCTTCTATTGCTGTGAGAATGTGGTTCCAACCCGCGCTGTTGAACGCGGTTTTAACGTCAATTGTCACTAGCAGGACCACCGGTCTGGAGTAATTTGTTCCACGGTGCGTTGCAGCTGCTGCTTTCACCCTCTTCTTGTAGTGCTCCAATTGTAGTCTACCTTTTTGAAGCCATACTGCCGATCGCTTAGACCACCAGCTTCTGATATTGCTGTTGTAAGTCGAGGCTTATGAGTTTTTCAAGGAGTTTTCCTGCCGTATCTAACTGCAGAGAGTCTGTATGAGTTATGTGCAGACGTTTATTTTTTGCTTTTTCTACTAGCACGAGACGCTGTTTTTTTCCATATTTTGGGAAATAACCTTCGTTAACACACGCGTTGTACATTTTCAAGAGAACCCGTGGTCTGTACCGCGCAATCAATTTTATAGCTTCAGCTGGAACCCCATCAGGCCCAGGCGCTTTCTTATTCTTAAAACTCTTCGCGGCTACTATTAATTCACTCTCAGTGAAGTGCACCACTTCGGTGGGCCTGGAGAGATCTTCTTCAATTCGTACTGAATGTGAGGGAAAAAGTTTTCTTACGACGGTTTCCATCGCGTCCGCGTCCATGTTGTTTGCCGGTGTTTTGGCACCAAGCTTCTTCATGACTAGTTTATATCCTAGTCCCCATGGGTCTCTGTTGATGTCTAAGCACAGTTGCAACCACTTCTGTTTTTTGCTACTGGCAATGGCCCTCTTTAGTTCTCTTCTGGCTCTCTTGTAAGTTTCTCTTTCCAAATCTGCAAACCTCGTCGGCGTGCCCTAGTATATTGGCGTCTGCTTCGGATACATGCTTGTCTAGCGGACGCAATTTCGTCGTTTCACCAGTATACCGCCTTTCTGGACCTGCTGCTGCACATAGGCATGGCGGCGTCACATGCTTTAGTGATGGCGTACATAGTCCGTTCTACTCTTTCTCTGGCTTCTGTGGTTTGCTCGATATATGCCGTTCTCCTATCAAATTCTAATATCAAGCGGTCTTCGTTCAGACGGTTTACGTTCCATTTCTTGGTGCTTCCGCTTACGCTCCTCAACTCTCTGTAGTTTGCCGGCCCCACTGTGTAAAGTATATACTGGTGATCGCTGGCGGTGAAGTCTTCTAGTACTCGCCACATTTGAACACGGTTTGCGGTGTTATCACTCACGAGGGTGATGTCTGGTGTTGTTGCTGCGCAGCCGGCTCGTCTGAAGGTTGTTGACGTTGGGTTATTCATCACAACTAGTCCGAGTCTTGCTATCATGTCCATAACCCTGCGGCCTCTAGTGTCGGCATTATTGGGACCCCATTCAGGCGCTCGCGCGTTGAAATCTCCCGCAATTATAAGACATCCTTCAACTTCTCGCGCCTTGTCTTCAAGGATGTCAAGTTTTTCCTGGAAAGTACATATCGCATCGCTTGAGGTGTGAGATAACAGCTCATCACTGTCATGTCGTTTATGCAGGCGTACACAAAGCAGTTACTTTTACCGCTGCTGGAAACCTGAATCTTTCCGCTACAGGGTATCCATATCGCTGCAGTTTTTGTGTCGTCCTCTATCCACGTTCCGCTTCCTTTTTTGCATACTGCTCACTTATAACCACTAAGTCTATGTTACGCTCGACAACCAATTGCGAGAGAAGCGCATCAGCTGTCCGGCTACGATGCAGATTTGCTTGAAGAACTTTAATCATTTCTATTTCCATTTTTCACGTCAGCCGAGCAGGTGCTCGAGCCCACCGCGTGGTTTGTCGGTTGATGACCGGCGTGAGCGCAAAGACAGCATTTTGGAGGATTCTTGCAGACCCGCTTTTTGTGGCCCTCTTCTCCGCATTTCATACAAATTTCAGTTCTATCAGGGCCTTTGCACTCGAATTTCATATGACCAGTATTCAAACACCTGTAGCAGCGTTTGACAGTCTTGTGCTCTATCATTCTACACCTGCATCGCGTATATCCGACCTTTATTCTTTCTAGCTTGCAAATAGCGTTGGCGATATCAAAGGGCGCGGTAACGAAGGCACGGCGCTGCTCTCTTGCATTTGCATTCGTCACCCGCGCTGCAATTTCTTCCTCATTTGTTTCAGCTGATTTTTTTACTGCTTCAATGACTTCGTCTGGTGTAGTCAGACTGTCCAGGTCGCGTATTTCAAAAACGCATTTTTGTCGGAGGCTTACCACGGTTGCTTTATCTCCTAGCGTATTCCTTATGGCTCCACATAGCTGTTCGCTGTTGCCCCCCTTTGCGATTTCCAGAAGGACATCCCCGCTCCGCGTTTTGCGTGTCGAACGAATCGGTATATCGGTTTCTTCTGGTCTTAGGCTTCCACGGATACCTTTGATGATATCCGCGTATGTGAATTCACTACTGGTTTTGATCAGTACTGCCTGTGGTTTTTTCCTAGGCGGTCTGCGATTCGATTTCTTTTCTCCGACTGACAGGATGTTTTTGGGTTCACGTTCGGGGTTGTTTTCCTGGGAGCTCCTCTTTGGCGTTTGTTCTTATTGCCGACCAAATTCCATTCGCCTGCTCCTGCTTCTTTCGTCTTTTTTGCTGATTCAGGTGCAACAGGGCTAGTTGCGGGGCGTTTTTTATGAGCGACTGTAGTACTTAAAGGAGCACTTCCTAGCCTCGTTTTCTGTTTTTCCGTTGTTCTGGAAAAATTTTTTTCCAGTCTACTGAAGTTTGGGCTACGGACTTCATTTGTAGTCTGAGTTTGGGCTGTTTTTACACTTCCTTTCCTTATCTTCACTCCCTGGTGGCCTTTCTGTTCTTCCGCTTTTTTCCAAGTTCGTCGATAGCTATCTATAACATCAAACAATTCGCTGAGTTCGGATGCTCCATCCTTGTCCTCAAGATTTATGTTTTTTTGCCTTGACATAGCCGCCTTCATTTTGCGGAGCACTTTCCGGCAGTTTAGCAGGCCTTCTTCCTCCAAGGCCCTTGTCTTGTCGATAAGGGCTTGTCGAGGCGAGCTTAGCTCTGAGACTCCTAATTTGCTCGTACATATTGGTGTGTTGATTTCCACCGTTTCCATTATATTTTGGCTTTTAGGTGTCAAAGCTTTATTTTTTGACCTTTCGTCCTCCGTGAGATGTAAGCTTAGGTTTTCTAAGATCGTCGCATCGTCGGCTTCGTCTCCACTATTGATTTCAACTTCAGCGGCAGCGCTATTTAGTGGGGGTGATCTGGCCATTAGAATACTTCTCTTAAAAGCATTTGGAGCACTTTCTTGTAATGATTCTTTCCTTGTCGCATTAGATGACAGAAGAGCCAAGGATTCCGCTCTCCTGCCACTGCAGTCGCTGGATGACGACGGGTGGGAGCCTGCTTGCTCACTCCCTTGTCCCGCCGGTACTGAGTTATCCGACCTCTGCACCGTAAGTTTTGCGCCTTCTTCACCGTTCATTTTGATTTTATTTTCTGGGGAGTCTACCCATAGCCGTTTATACCTTCGGCCAGGTTTCCATGGCTATTGTTTCCAAATCATTAAAACAAGTAGATGTCCGTGTACATAGTCCAGTCTTCAACTTCCTGGAATAAATCCAGGTCGCCGTTCTCGTTGGTTCACCAACAGTCGGGATCGACTGTTGGCTATCCAGGGTCACCGCTTGGAGGTGAGAATCGACTTGAAGTGGTTGCGACAAGGATTGCCCTGGCCCACACCAAGTTGTAGGCAATCAGGAGCGTTACCTTGTGCGCCCACTCCCATGACCCCCATAATAATAATAATAATAATAATAATAATAAAAATAATAAAAAAAATAATAAAATTAATAATAATAATAATAATAATAATAATAATAATAATAATAATAATAATAAAAAAAAAATAATAATAATAATAATTTTTTTTTTTTTTTTTCGAGGTTGAGGAAGGAAATGTCTTCACACACACCATGACAACGCCTTGCCATGGGTAGTGCTGGGTTCACGGGAGGTACACACGAACCCATTGACCAGCTAAAACCTCCCCCTTTCCCAGGAGTAGAATACGTGACTCGGAACTACAAAAAGTGTATTGCTTCAAGCCACATACCTCCTGTCTGAAAAGACATGAACGGTTCAGTGGTGTTTTCTAATCCGTTTGTGTCTTGTGTCTGCTGTTGTGCCGTGCGTCGCGGGCCCTCTTATCCTTGCTTTTGCAATTTTTCTACGATGTAAGCCTGCGTCTGGCTCTCGCTTGCATGAAATTTACAGTCCTCATGTTAGACTGTGGCAGTGGGTAAAGCACCCCGACTCGGGAAAGGCGGGGTCGTCGAGCCCGTGACTCGTGCCATGGAGTCTCCCTGCCATTAAGGTTTTGAATCTGTCGCGTTTCACACTTCTTCTACCTCTAGGTCAATCTTTTTTGCTTTCAGAACTTCTTCAACGTATTTTGCAACCACTTTCCAGTTTTTCGCTTTCGGTCATCTTTTGTGCTAAGTTCTCCGGGCAGATTTCTCCAATCTGTTCCTCGAGTTCGCTTCTTGCTACTTCCCATTTCTTGCATGCGAAGAACGTGTGCTCGGCATCTTCGCGTTCGTTCTCGCAGTACAGACAGCTTCCGTCCCTTCTTTTGCCTATGCGGTGAAGGTAGCTGCGGAAATACCCATGGCCCGACAGAAGCTGGGTTAGGTAGTTATTTACTTCACCATGTTGTCGACTTGTCCAGGTCTCGACGTGAGGAATGAGTCGTGAGGTCCACCTGCCTTGATTGGCGCTGTCCCATCGCTCTTGCCAAGCGCTAAAGGTCTGTATGCGAATCTCCTTCCTATTTTCTTCGGTAAGTCTTCCTGTTGCTTTTAGCAGAAAGCAATTCCTCCTCTCCTGTGCCATTAGGTCTATTGGAATTGTGCCGGCGATAACTAAAACCGCATTCGCGGAGACCGTGCGATATGCGAGGGCCACTCGCAAGGCTGCCGTGTGTTGAACTGCTGCTATTCGCTTTGTTCTGCACTGTCTTCTTAGCGTCGTTGTCCACAATTCGCTGCCATAAAGCAGGATCGACTGAGTTACAGACATAAGAACTTGCCGCTTGCTTTGGATTGGGCCGCCTACATTTGCCATTAGCTTGCTCAGGTTTGCCACCGTCTTTCGTGCTTTTTCCTCGGCGTATTTGAGCTGAGCCCAGTAGGTCAATTTCGCGTCAAGTCGAACACCCAAGTATTTTACTACTCTTCTGGTTTCGATGGCTTCACCATAGACACTCATTACGCTTGGAATCGGGATCCGTTTCCTTGTCATAAAAAGAAGCTCGGTTTTGTGAGTTGCAAGCTCTAAGCCATTATTACTCAACCACTCTTGTGTTCTTATCATAACTTGCGTCAGCTTTCGTTGTGCCTCTGTGGTATTTCGTGCTGTAATTACGGCTGCCACATCGTCTGCATACCCAACAAGAAACGCACCCTCAGGCATTTCCGTCCGCAGGATTCCGTCGTAACTGGTGTTCCAAAGTAGGGGGCCCAGAATGGATCCTTGGGCGGCGCCAGCCGTGATTTGTCTCGTTTGTGGTCCAATGTCTGTGTTGTACCAAAGTACCCGATCTCTGAGGTAACTCCTGAGTATGTTCATTAGGTAAACTGGTACCCGGTAATTTTCGAGGGAATGCAATATCCTATTCCAGCTAACACTGTTGAATGCGTTTTTTATGTCCATGGTAACCAACAGTACTATTTTCCTGGAGTTGTGGTTACCTTGTTGCGCATTTTCGACTGCCTGTACCACCTCGTAATTGCGTCCATTGTCGATTTTCCGGTTCTGAAGCCAAATTGCTTATCGCTTAAATCACCCGCAGCCTCGATAGCAGTTTTAAGACGCGGAATGATGAGTTTCTCGAAGAGCTTTCCAGCAGTGTCTAACATGCAGAGGAATAATAATAATAATAATAATAATAATAATAATAATAATAATAATAATAATAATAATAATAATAAAATAATAATAATAATAATAATAATAATAATAATAATAATAATAAAATAATAATAATTAATAATAATAATATAATTTTTTTTTTTTTTTTTTTTTTTTCGAGGTTGAGGAAGAAAATGTCTACACACACACCATGGTTACGCCGCGCCATGGGTAGTGCTGGGTTCACAGAATCGCAAGCGAACCCGTTGACCAGCTAAAAACTCCCCCTTTCCCAGGAGTTAATATATATAATAATAATAATAATAATAATAATAATAATAATAATAAAAAAATAATAAATAATAAATAAAAATAATAATAATAATAATAATAATAATAATAATAAAATAATAATAAATAATACAACACAAATTACAATAGACGAATTACGGAATGTACTGCGAAGAATGCATAACTGGAAAGCACCAGGACCAGACCACATACACAACTTCTGGCTAAAAAAGTTTACAGCAATACATGAACATATTGTCACACAAATTAACTCCATACTTGACGACCCCGAGAAAACACCAAGCTTCCTGATGAAGGGTAAAACATACATTAAACCAAAAAATAGGGATACAACAAACCCATCAAACTACAGACCAATTACATGCCTACCCACCCTTTATAAGATCATCACATCGCTGATAACCCGAAAAATTGACCAACACATAACCCAGCACAACATAATAACCGAACACCAAAAAGGGTGCAGAAAAAACAGCAGAGGATGTAAAGAGCAATTAACAATAGACAATGTAATAATGACCCAAGTGCAAAAACAAAACAGAAATGTAATAACAGCATATATCGACTATAAGAAAGCCTTTGACTCAATACCACACAGCTGGCTGACGGAAATCCTCAATATATACAAAATAGACAAGAAGATACAAATATTTATAAAAGCAATAATGCAGAAATGGAAAACACAAATTGAACTAAAAACAAACACACAAGTTTTAACCACTCAAGAAATACATATAAAAAAAGGCATCTTCCAAGGAGACTCACTGAGTGCACTCTGGTTCTGCCTATGCCTCAACCCGCTATCAAACTTACTCAATAAAGTACACGCAGGATTTAAACTAAAATACAACAGAACAAATCAATATACAATAAATCATCTGATGTATATGGATGACATCAAACTTTATGCAGCAGATCAAACCCAGATGACCAACTTAATCAAAACAGTAGAGCAATTCACACTTGACACATGCATGCAATTTGGTATTGAGAAGTGCAAAATGCTCCACATAGAAAAAGGCAACCATAAAACAGAGCGACATGTCACAACACTAAATAATGAAGCAATAGAAAATATGCACATACAAGAAACATATAAATATCTTGGATTCCAACAAAATACAAATACACAACATACCAGTATAAAAAGCGACCTAACACTAGAATACGAAACCAGATTAAAGCATATTATGAAAACAAAATTAAATTCAAAAAACCTCATAAAAGCCATTAACACATTTGCTATACCAATAATTACATATTCCTTTGGAATCATCAAATGGACACAGACAGATATCGAAAGCCTCAATAGAAAAGCCCGACAATGCTTACAAAATACAGAAAACATCACCCTAACGCATGCATGGAACGAATAACAATCAAACGATCAGAGGGGGGGAGGGCCTACTGGACCTAGAAACACTGCACAAAAGCCAAATAAAACAACATGAGAAAATACTTTTACAGTAAAAACCATCCACTACACAATGCAATAACCCAGTCCGACACAAACTACACACCACTCAATCTAAAAGACAATATAGCCACAACTGAAGAAAATATATCCAGAACTGTAACGCAGAAAAAGAAGGAAAGCTGGTCCAGAAAACAGCTACACGGAAGGCATTACAACCTAATGCAAAATCAACACATAGATCGGATACTATCATACAAATGGCTAAAAATGGGTGTGATATATCCAGAAACTGAAGGATTTGCTTTAGCGATCCAAGACTGCGTCATAGCTACCAGAAACTATAGAAAATACATCCTGAAAGAAGAATTAGAAACTGACGAATGCAGAAGGTGCCACCAGTTCAGAGAGACCATAGAGCACATCACAGGAGGATGCAGGCTCCTAGCAGGAACAGAATATACCGAGAGACACAATACAGTAGCCGGAATTGTACACCAGCAAATTGCAATAAAATATAAATTAATAGAAAACGAAACCCCATACTACAGATACAGACCAGCAAACATACTAGAAAATCAAAACTTCAAAATATACTGGGATACAGAAATCCACACAGATAGGAGAATAGGTAACAATAGACCAGATATAATACTAATAGACAAAGTACAGAGGACCACATTCATAATAGACATCGCAATACACAATGACACAAACATCTGCGAAAAAGAACAAGAAAAAATCACCAAATATCTACCACTAGCAGACGAAATAAGGGAAATATGGAGACAAAGCAGAGTAAACATTGTACCGATTGTTATCTCTGTCACTGGGCTAACAACGAAAAATTTTATTAAATACGTAGAAAAAATAGAACTACCAAGCAGAATTCACACGAATATACAAAAAGCAGTAATCCTTAAAACATGCAACATAACCAGAAAATTTCTTCAAATTCAATAACAATAATAGACATAATAATAATAGCAATAACAAAAACAAAAAAGTGCCGATACGACTTGCAGTCGCAACCTGCCGTCGTGCTCGGTGTAAATGGACCCCGTCTCGCGCGGTATGCGGGGGGGAGAGTGGCGTGGGATAATAATAATAATAATAATAATAATAATAATAATAATAATAATAATAATAATAATAATAATAATAATAATAATAATAATAATAATAATAATAATAATAATAATAATAATAATAATAATAATATTTTTTTTTTTTTTTTTTTTTTTTTTCGAGGTTGAGGAAGAAAATGTCTACACACACACCATGGTTACGCCGCGCCATGGGTAGTGCTGGGTTCACAGAATCGCAAGCGAACCCGTTGACCAGCTAAAAACTCCCCCATTTCCCCAGGAGTTAAGCACGTGACCCGGAACCACCTATAAAGGGTATTGCTTCGGGCCACGCACCTCCTGTCTGAAAGATATATCCGTGTCAGTGGTACTTACTGAACCGATCATATCTTGTATCTGCTGTTGTGCCGTGCGTTGCGGCGCCTCTAGTCATCGTCCAAAAACCTCCGTCTGTTGGAATAATAATAATAATAATAATAATAATAATAATAATAATAATAATAATAATAATAATAATAATAATAATAATAATAATAATAATAATAATAATAATAATAAAATAATAATAATAATAATAATAATAATAATAATAATAATAATAATAATCCGGCCCACGGAACCGGAAAGCACCGTGGGATGCCCAGCTCAGGCGACCGGACGGGTCCACAGGTTGCGGATCATGGAGCGGCCGTCAGATATGGTGGTTAGCTACGAATAAGGTGGAAACCAAATAAGTAGTCCCGGACAAAGAGCGGGGGTTGGCTTCGAAAAAAAAAAAAAACGCCGCCCCCATAACGAAAATCCTGAAGCGTCTGGCTCGAAACGAGCGGCTCCCAGGTCAGCGTCTGATCTACAGGTTAGTAGCGGCTGTAAGCTTATAAGGTCTTTTTCAAAAGGGTTGGAAGACGGTAAACAAAACCTTAACAATTTAAAAATGGAAGAACAAGAACGAGCCTCGGATAACATTGAACAAAGTTCAACCATACATTCAACAGTAACACAAAGGGCAAACAACAACTCAAGCCCACCTCCTGAAAGTGCTTCCCAACCCGCTGGGACTGGGACCACTCAGGCAGGGCTGCAAAGGCGAAGAATCCAATGGACGCACGAAATGAACGTGTCGGTCCTAAGAGCGTACTACAAAGCGATTCGCGACCCAGAAATAGGTTATATGCAGCGCATGTACAACTTCTTTATAGAAGAATACCCAGAGCTACAAAATCGAGTTAATTCCCAAAATGTAGCAGACAGACGAGCTTTAATTGCAAGAACAAATAAAGTACCCCCATCTATAAGAGACCAAATACGTTTAACAATAAATGAAGAAAACGCAAACGCGAATACAGAGAACTAAATAAATAATACCCATGACACAGAAGATCAAGAACATAATGAAAACCATCTCCACCCAATCACCGAAGAACAGCAACATAGTAACCATAACCATGCCCAAAATGAGAACACCCTTAACCTTTTAACAACAGTTAGCAACATATATAATGAAGCAAAAATTAAATTTGGTGGAATACTCAGTGAAAACAGACCATATTTACCGAGAATTAAACCAAATAGAAAAACTTTTGAAGTAGTAAAAACATTAAATGAAAACTTGCTTCCAAATGAAATACCAAGCATTACAACATTTCCCAAGCTTATAGATATCTTATATTTCTGTGAATATACAATCACGACAATACAAAAAATCAACTGTAACTATCAACACCGAACAAACAGCAATAGTCCTAATGTCCAGTTAAATAACAATCAGCAAACCCGTCGTAAGGATAAAATCCCACAATGTCAACGTAGGCTTGAAAGAAAAATAGAGGACATAAGGCGAGATATGGGAGTACTTCATAGTTTTAGAAATGCAAGACTTAGTAGAAGGAAAAAATATAAAATTAATGTAATAAAAAGAAAATACGAGATCCACACAAGATA
>JAIPUU010001182.1:0-11695 GCA_020466095.1 Chlorops oryzae
CGACAACCTCAATACAACAATTGAAGCAACATATGATACGATCAAGCAAAGACTTGCAAAATTCACAGACAAACTAAGAAAATTCAAAAAAAGCTACAAACGCAGAATACATAACATCAAATTCACAACTAACGAACGCAACTTTTATAACAGCATAAAAAATACAATTGTCCCAAATAACTCTACAACCAACAACAACTATATTAATTCAGAAGTCAGTATAACAGCAGCGAAAGAATTCTGGAGCGCAATATGGAACAAAAGTGTAGGATTTAACAGCAATGCTACCTGGATAACCACCGAGAACCAAAGTGCAAGCACTATAAATGCAATGGAAACAAGCCATATTAACTTACAAACATTCCAAAAAGCCATAGCCAATCTCCACAACTGGAAACAGCCTGGCCCAGACAAAATTCATAACTTCTACTATAAATACCTAACCACATTACACACAGTTATCCTTAGTCACTTCAACGGTTTTTTAAACAACCCGCAAATAATCCCACCAACAATTTGTGAAGGAATAACATACCTTAAACCAAAAACCAATAAACCAATAAATGCTTCCCAATTCCGACCGATCACGTGCTTAAATACTGGTTACAAAATATTCACTTCCTGCCTCTCCAAGTTAATAGACCAACACCTCAACGATAACCAAATACTTGCGGAGCAACAAAAGGGTTGTCGCCGAGGCTCCAAAGGATGCAAAGACCAGCTGATAATCGACAGCATAATAACAGGCCAAGCTGTGAAACAGCAACGAAACATGTATGCAGCCTACATTGACTACCAGAAGGCTTTTGACAGTGTCCCTCACACATGGCTACTAAAGATATTGTCGATATATAAAGTAAACCAATTCATCATTAGCTGTATTGAACACCTCATGTCATTTTGGAAGACTAAACTTAACATGTTCTCAGCCAGAGGGAGCACAGTATCAGATCACATCGAGATCAGGAGAGGAATATATCAAGGGGACTCCCTGAGCCCACTCATGTTCTGTTTAGCCCTGAATCCCCTCTCACGTCTTTTAAATGAGTGTCAGTACGGATACAAACTCAAAACATCTAGCGCAAATAGCATAATCTCACACAGTCTTTATATGGACGACATAAAAATATACGCAAATACCAAACAGAAACTTCATAAGCTTCTCGAAGTAGTTGAAATGTTCTCATCTGACATCAATATGAATTTGGCGTGGAGAAATGCAAAACACAAAATATAACGAGGGGAAAGCACAGTTTCAATGAAAATTACACAACGCGAGAAGGTGAAATAATTCAACCATTAAGAGAGGGAGAATACTACAAATATTTAGGAGTGCAACAAACACTAAGAATAGAACACAAAACCCAGAAAACCGCAATAAAAAATGAATTTGAATACCGGATACATAAAATATGCAAGACAGGCCTAAACAGTAAAAACTTAACAAAAGCTATAAACACCTACGCTATCCCCCTGTTAACATATTCATTTGGTATTCTTAAATGGTCAGACACTGATTTAAATAACTTAAACATAAAAATACGAACAATTTTAACAAAATACAGATACCACCACCCAAAGTCAACAATAGAAAGAATCAGTATACCCCGAAACAAAGGTGGAAGAGGAATTAGTAACATAGCAACACTTCATCATAAGCAAACAAACAAATTAAAAGAATACTTTATCACCCGAGCAGAAGAAACACCAATCTATAGTGAATTGATAGTTGCAGACGACGACCTTACACCACTTAACCTCAAAAATAATAGCTTAAGAAATGTCCCCTCTATTGAAAGTGTGATCGAGAGGTGGAAAACAAAAGCAATCCAGGGCAAGTACATAAATGAGATCAGTGGTGAAGAAATTGATAAAGAACACACACACAAATGGCTGACAATTGGGACATTATTCCCCGAAACAGAGGGCATGGTACTGGCGATCCAAGATGGGGTTATACACACAAGAAATTACGCAAAGTTTATAATAAAAGAACAAAATGTGGTAACTGATGAGTGTAGACGATGCCACCAAGCTCCAGAAACAATAACCCATATCACCAACGGCTGCACATCCTTAGCTGCTACTAAATATAAGGAAAGACATGATGCCATGGGGAAGATTCTTTACGTGAACTTAGCCAGGCATTATGGCCTCCTCGACAACAACCCCCCTCCATATTATATATACACCCCAAACTCGGTTATAGACAATAGTAATTTTACTATCTACTGGGACAGATCCATTCTTACAAATACACCTTACAACACATCCATCCCCAACAGACCAGATATTCTACTCATTAACAAAACCAATAAAACAGCCATAATCATAGACTTCGCTATACCCCTGGACTGTAATATCCATCAAACATTCAACACCAAAATCTCTAAATATCAACCCCTTTCACAATATATAAAAAACACACAGGATTTGGAAAAAGTAACAATCATCCCCATAGTGATTAGCGCAACTGGAACAATACCAAAAAAAACCGTAGAAAATATAAAAAAACTAAACTTAAGAGAGTATATTCTACACGAAATGCAAAAAGCAACACTCATTAAAACAGCCTCGCTCGTCAGGGAATTCTTCAACTAGAAATTTAAAAAACAATTTTGCCCTTGGTTAACGCCCGGGTAAAATTGTAACCCGCCCAGGAAATCTGAGCAATTAAAAAAAAATAATAATAATAATAATAATAATAATAATAATAATAATAATAATAATAATATAATAATAATAATAATAATAATAATAATAATAATAATAATAATAATAATAATAATAATAATAATAAAAATAATAATAATAATAATAATAATAATAAATGGATGATACGAATCGAAGGAAAAAAATCAATACAATCAGACAAAATCTAGGACGACTCACCCAATACGTACGAGGAAATAGAACAAGAAATCTACTCAAACATATAACAAAACTCCAAAAGAATGTAATGACCAGGAACCCTCAGTAATAATTGATAGCTTAAAACAGAAATTAGCAGTATACGCAAGCCGACTCAGACGTTATAAAAGAATCACATCAACGAAAAATAGATAACAAGCTGTTTAAAACTAACGAAAAGATTTTTTACCGTAAAATTGCGTCAACAGAAAATATCCAACAAACCCAAGTCCCATCAGAGCAAGAAATAACCACTTTCTGGAGGAAATATGGTCAGAACCTATTCAACATAAAATAACAGCTAAATGGATAGAGGAAGAAGAAAATGCTCAAACAAATACTTTGCCGCAAAATAACTACATTATAAGCCTACAGGAAATAACAGACGTAATCAAGAAATCACATAACTGGAAATGTCCAGGACCCGATAAGATACACAATTTTTGGTACAAGAAATTAACATCCACCCATACATGCATAACGAAGCTGATTAACAAGATAATAGAAAACCCATCCGAGTTTCCCGAATTCCTAGGAGTCGGAAGAACATTTATAAAACCAAAAAACGACCGTACAACAAACCCAGCAAATTATAGACCCATAACATGCCTATCAACCCTATACAAAATAATCACAGCCGCAATATGTAAAAAAATTGACGAACATCTAACATCACAAAATCTAATAACAATAGAACAAAAAGGATGCAAAAAACATAGTAGAGGGTGCAAAGAACAACTAATAATAGATACAATTATAACCAAACAAGCAATCACACAACAACGAAACCTGCACTACTGCTTCATTGACTACAAAAAAGCTTTCGATTCAGTCCCACATAGCTGGCTCAAAAAGTACTGGAAATATATAAGATTCACCCAAGATTTATTGATCTCCTAAAGCACCTTATGCAAACATGGAAAACAACAATTAACATCAAGACAGAAACTGCATATATACAAACCGAAGAAATAGAAATCAACAGAGGTATTTTCCAGGGAGACTCTCTCAGTGCCCTCTGGTTCTGCCTTTGCCTCAACCCATTGTCTAACGCCCTCAACAATACATCACATGGATATAACATAAAACATCAATCAATAGTTAACCACAAAATAAATCATCTCCTCTATATGGATGATATCAAGATATACGCAGCTACCCAAACACAACTACGCAGTCTCCTTAAAGTCACAGAACAAATAACAACAGACATAGGAATGGAATTCGGAATAAATAAATGCAAAGCACAACACATAGAAAAAGGCAGATGGGCAAACTCGCAAGAAACATTGACATTAAATAACGAAATCCTAGAAAACATGAACCGTGGAGAGGAATACAAATACTTAGGTTTCCAGCAAAATACAAAAATAAATCACACTACTATAAAAAAACAGCTTACACAGATATACATACAAAGACTTAAACACATTTTAAAATCCTACCTCAACTCTAGAAACCTTTTTAAAGCCATAAACACATATGCCATCCCGATTCTTACATACTCGTTTGGGATAATAAAATGGTCAAACACCGATTTAAATAACCCGGAAATAACAACGAGAACATTACTGACCAAAAACCGGAAACTTCACCCAAATTCGTGCATCCAGAGAATATCACTTCCACGGTCAGAAGGCGGAAGAGGAATGATAGACATACTCAACCTTTACAATAGCCAAATCTCAAACCTTCGAGCTTACTTCCATCGCAACTCATCTAACCTACATCGTGCAACAGTTCTAGCAGATAAAAAGTACACACCACTTAACCTTAAAGACCATGAATATACACTAACCAATAGAACAATACAGACCAAAAGAGATGCATGGGCAGGAAAAGAACTACATGGTAAGGACCCTTTTATCATGCAGAGCAGTAATATAGACCGCAAAAGCTCGTACACGTGGTTAAAGAAAGGGGAGCTTAACCCAGAGACCGAAGGGTTCCTCATAGCCATTCAAGACAATGTCATCGCTACAAAAAAATATGTCAAATACATACTCAAAGACCCCAATACAGTATCCGATAAATGTAGAAAATGCCATCAAAAGCCAGAAACAATAGACCATATCATTACAGGATGCCAAATACTAGCAGGAACACAATACACAGAGCGACATATTATAGTTGCCAAAATAATCCACCAACAAATAGCCCTCAAATCCAAATTACTGACTGAGTACACACCATACTACAACTACACTCCCCAGAATATTCTTGAAAATGAAACCTTCAAAATATACTGAGACAGAACCATTCAAACAGATCACACTGTAGCACACAATAGACCAGACATTACCCTCATTAATAAAATCAATAAAAAAACATTTTTAATAGAAATAAGCACCCCATCCGATCATAACATACACCGCAAATATACAGAAAAACTAGAGAAATACTTCGACTTAGCCCAAGAAATAAAAAAAATCTGGAACCAAAAAACTGTAGAAATAGTCCCTTTTATAATATCACCGACCTGTATACTTCACAACACATTTATAGCCAACCTAGAGAAACTAAACATACCCCTTAACTACCACTACTTCATTCAAAAAGCAATAGCCTTAAAAACGTGCAACATAGTACGTAAATTCCTAGCCCAATAGAAACTGAAATAGAAACAACTTCCGACTTGCAGAAAATAAATCTGCCGTCGGATTGTTGTAAACAAAAGGTCCCTCGAACAAATATGAATGGGGTGAGAACAATAAATAATAAATAATAATAATAATAAATAATAATAATAATAATAATAATAATAAAAATAATAATAATAATAATAATAATAATAATTAATAATAATAATAATAATAATAATAATAATAATATATAATAATAATTAATAAAATAAATTAATATAATAATAATAATAATAATATAATAATAATAATAATAGCAATAACAATAAACAAAAAAGTTCCGAATACGACTTGCATGCAACCTAGCCGTATGCTGTTAAATATAATCTCGGGTAATGGGGGAATGGGAGGATATAATAATATAATAATAAATAATAATAATAATAATAATAATAAAATAATAATATAATAATAATAAAAAAATAATAATAATAATAATAATAATAATAATAATAAATAATAATAATAATACATAATAATAATAATAATAATAATAATAATAATAATAAAAATAATAATAATAATAATAATAATAATAATAATAATAATAATAATAATAATAATAATAATAATAATAATAATAATAATAATAATAATAATAATAATAATAATAATAATAATAATAATAATAATAATAATATATTTTTTTTTTTTTTTTTTTTTTTTTTTTTTTTTTTTGTGCGGTGAGGAGGTCAAAAATCCTTTCGGACTACCAGCATCCGTCCTTGCTGGGCGTGTGGTGATTCCACTAAAAAACGTCCCCCTCTCTTCTCATTGGGATTCCTACCCTGGAAATGCTGTGGCAATACTTCGGGGTAGGGCCCAGTTCTCGTCATTACCTGACGCTTCTCTCAATAACCCTGCGGCCGGGTCTCGCTTTCATGCATTTATTTACCAGTCTGTATGATTTGACTGGGGCAGTCGGCTAGCACCGCGACTCGGGAAAGGCGGGTCCGTCAAGCCCGTGACCCGTGCCATGGGGTCTCCCTGCCTTCGAGGATGAATATTTACTCCTGCTTTTGGGCTTGCTGTCTTTGTCACCGTGTGTGTTCAGGCATCAGCGTTTCTGTCTAGGCTTCTATCGAGCTCTTTCTTTTTAGTCTCCAAAACTTTTCGGACATACGATTCTATGAGATTCCATGTCTCTAGGCACTCGGTCATTTTCGATATTATATTGGCGGGATCAAGATTCCCAACTAATTCTTCGAGGTTGGCCCGCATAGTTTCCCATCTTTTGCACTTAAAGAATGTGTGATCTGCATCATCGCTATCGCTATCGCCATAAATACAATTTGGCCGGTCTATTTTCCGCATGCGGTGTAGATATTTGCAGAAATACCCGTGTCCTGAGAGAAATTGAGTGAGGTAGTAGCCAACTTCACCAAATTTCCTGTTGGTCCACTCTTCTATGTTTGGTATCAGTCGCGCTGTCCATCTACCGCGTGAGTCCGCTTGCCATCGTTCTTGCCAACTTTGTAGGGTTTGCGGCCGGATATTTCCTATGCGCTCATTTGCTTGTATTGCTTTCCAGCGGTTTTGTCTTTCTTGAGCAAGTATGTCGACTGGGATGCATCCGCTGATCACCATTACCGCAGGTTCAGAAACTGTTCGATACGCTGATATTACTCTAAGAGCTGCTGTTCTTTGTACTGCTATAAGCTTTTTTCTGTGGCATTCTTTCTTTAGCGCGTCTGCCCATATTTCGGACCCGTATAGTAATATTGACATTACAACTTCCATTATAACCTTCCGTTTTTTCTGTGTCGGCCCGCCGATGTTTGCCATCAGTCGGCTTAAAGACGCTGCTGCTTTGCTCGCTTTTTTCGCAGCGTGTTCTACTTGCGCCCAGAAGTTTAGTTTCGAGTCTAAGAAAATTCCCAGGTACTTGACTGCTTTCTGCGTGCGAATAGCATTTTCCCGGTAGTGCATCTCGATTTCCGTACGTATGTGTCGTCGGGTAAGAAGCAATAGTTCTGTTTTCTCCGTTGCCAGTTTGAGTCCGTGGGAGTCTAGCCAGCTCTGGGTTCTAATCATTACCATATTTAGTTTCCGCTGTGCTTCTTCGGTGTTCCTTGCAATTATTACTGCTGCAATATCGTCAGCAAAAGCAACGAGATGGGTGTCGTCTGGCATATCAACTTCTAGGATTGCGTCATAACTTAGATTCCACAAATCTGGCCCAAGTATTGAACCCTGGGCAGCACCTGAGTTGATCTTCTTCGTCTTTTCTCCGTCTCTTGTGTGGTAAAGCAGTTCGCGATCGCTTAGGTAGCTTCGAAGCATTTTGCTCAGATACATAGGTATGCGAAACTTGATTTCGGCTGCATTGATGATATCAGACCATCGAACGCTGTTGAAAGCATTTCGCACGTCTAGTGTAGCGAGCAGTACTAGACGTCGTGAGAAGTGGTTTCGACTCTGGGCAATTTCAACGCTTTTAACGACATCGCTGATGGCTCCAAGAGTTGATCTTCCGGGTAGGAAACCAAACTGTCTTTTGGAAAGTCCACCGTTGTTGTTTATTGCGGTAGCAAGACGGGGCTTGATCATCTTCTCTAGAAGCTTTCCTGTTGTGTTCAGCATACAGAGAGGTCTGTAAGCTTCTGGTTTTTGGGGGTCCCCTTTTCCCTTGTTAATTAACGTCAGCTTTTGTTTCTTCCACACTTTGGGGAAAAGCCCTTCTTCCAGGCATGCATTAAAAAGATTTAATAGGATGTGAGGGCGATCTTGTGCTATCACTTTAAGGGCTTCTGTGGGAATACCATCGGGTCCAGGCGCTTTCTTATTCTTCAGTGAGTTTGAGGCGGTCTGTAGCTCTTGTAATGTGAAGGGAGGTGGGGTCTCACTGGGTGTTCTTCTTTCTTCTCTAGGTAAAGCTTCATGTGTCGGGAAGAGTGTGTCGACTATCTTCTGTGCCTGCTCCAGACTTAGCGTAGGAGTGGGGGACCTGTAGCCGAGCTTCTTCATTACAAGCTTATATCCTGTGCCCCAGGGATTACGATTAAGGTCATCTCTCAGCTCTTCCCACTTTGCTCTTTTACTTTGTTTGATAGCTGCTTTAAGTTCTTTCCGTGCCGCCTTATACTCTAGCGCTTCAATGAGTGCCGGGCCTCTTGCTCTTGCTCTTGTTAGCCGCCGTTTTTTGCTTAAACAGATTCTTCTCTTTTGTGCTATCCCTTCAGTCCACCAATATGTAGACTTTCTTCTCGGCGAGGGGCTTATTTTTGGCATTGCAGCATCGCAGGCGCTCTCGACTGCTCGCATAGTTTGCTCAACAAAGGTGTTTGTGTCTTGCTGTGTTCGTCTCTCTGGGACGGTTCTGTCTAAAGTGGCGATGAGGGTGGAGGCGCGTAGTCTTTCAGCTTTCCACTTGCGTGTTCCCTGGGTTATTATATCTCTGTCCTGTCTGAGGTTTGCGTTCATGTGGTACTCTAGGTACTGGTGGTCGCTGCCAGTGTAGTCTTCCAGTACTGTCCAGTTACTCATCATTCTGAATATTCCCTCTGAAATGAGAGTTATATCCGGTGTTGTTGGGTTGCATCCTGGTCTCCTAAAGGTATGTGCAGTGCCAGTGTTTGCGATAATTAGGCTGAGTCTGGCTGCCATGTCTAAAATGCGTCTTCCTCTTGTATTTGTGGTTTCCATGCCCCATTCAACAGCTTTGGAATTAAAGTCGCCGGCGACAATAAGAGGGCAATCCATCGTCATTGCGGCATCTTCTATATCTGCAAGTTTCTTTTCGAATTGATCTAGGTTGTCACTTGGTGTTAAGTAGCAGCTTATCATTGCAAAGGTAGGTCCTTTGGCCCACACAAAACCATTTCCGCTTCCCTTGCTCGTTACCCCAAATTTATTGGTGTTTACTATCCACAACGCCGCTGTACCCGATGTGTCTTTTATCCAATCTTCGCCATCTTTTTGTCTATACTGCTCACTTATGATCACAGCATCTGCTTGCTTTTCCATGATTAGCTGTGGAAGGAGCAAATCAGCCGTTTTGCTACGATGCATGTTTGCTTGGATAATCTTCATTTTACTTGCGGCTTTTGGCTCTATATGCTGGGCACCTTGTTGAGCCTGGCGGATGCTCGGTTGGTTCTAGGCTTGCATCGATGCATGTCCAGCATTTCGGCGTCTTTCGGCACTCCTTTCGTTTATGTCCGCTTTCTCCGCATCTGAAGCAAAGTCCCTTGGATTTCCTGTCGGGTCCCTTGCACTCGGTTTGTAAGTGACCAGTTCCAAAACACCGGTAGCATCTCGTTATGGTCTCTACTTTAACCATTCTTGCCATGATTAGGCCGATTTTAATGTGCTCGGCTTCAAGGAGCTTGTTTGCGTTTTCTTGCGGAAGAGATACGTACGCCCGTACTTGTTCTCTTCGATCAGGCGCTGTTACGGCTATCCTAACATCATCTAACTTTGGCAGGATTTTCCTTAGCGCACTCTCAATTTCTTCCCTGATGGTGGCGGAGTCCAGGTCCCTTATCATGACGGTTGTTATGGGTTTGATGCTGGCTACATGCGCCGATGTTTTTAGTGTCGCTCTTATCTGCTCGCAGAACTCCGGCTGAGGTTTTTCTCCCTTCTTGAATTCTATAAGTAGCGCTCCTGTCCTGGTTTTCCGGATGCCCCTTATGTTGAGGTCACCGTCCGTCTTGACGTTTGTCCGCAGGCTCTTCAGTATGCCGGCGTAGCTGTGGCCCTCCGTCGGTTTAACCAACACGGCTTCTTCCTTCGGTTTGCGCTCCCTTGGTTTGCGGTTTCGTTTTCCATCTTTTTTGTTTGGCACCGGCAACGTTTTGTCGACTTGTACTGTTTGGTCCTCTCTTGTTCTGGATTTCTTTCGGGAGACTTTTTGCCATATGCCATCATCTGCTCCGTTTGCTTCTGTGGCTTCGTGCTCTAAGGGGCTCGATGCTACCCTCTTATTACGAGCGGTTGTAGGTGTTTGTCCATTTTCCATTCTTATCTGTACTTTGGCACCTGTTTGTCTCAACTTGTTCTGTGTATTCTCAGATGTGCTCTGTTTATATCTAGCCGCCCTGTCTTGTTTATCCTTTCGGACTTGACCTTCGGCTTCCATCTTCAGCAAGTTGCTTCTGCAATTTTCCATAATACAGAATAGCTCGTCCAGCTGTTGTGCACCTTCTTTCACGTCCATGCTTATATTGCGCTGCCTGTTCATGGCGACCTTCATTTATAATCATTTATATATATTATATAATAATAATAATAATAATAATAATAAATAATAATAATAATAATAATAATAATAATAATAATAATAATAATAATAATAATATAAAATAATAATAAGTATAATAATAATAATAATAATAATAATAATAATAATAATAATAATAATAAAATAATAATAATAATAATAATAATAATAATAATAATAATAATAATAATAATAATAATAATAATAATAATAATAATAATAATAATAATAATAATAATAATAATAATAATAATAATAATAATAATAAATAATAATAATAATAATAATAATAATAATAATAATAATAATAAATAATAATAATAATTTTTTTTTTTTTTTTTTTTTCGAGGCTGGGGTGAGGAAATGTCTTCACACACTCATAGAGACAGCTCTCAATGAGTAGTGCAGGGTTCGCGATCCGAGTGGATCTCGGGCTCGCTGACCTGCTAAAACCTTCCCCTTTTCCAGGATATGGTGCGTGGCCCGGAACCACCTTAAGGTATTACTTCGGGCCACGCACATCCTGTCTGAAAGATGTGATAACTCACATCTTATGTCGCTGTCGTTGTGCCTGTGTCCAGGCGCCTCTTTTTTGCACGAAGAATTTTTTCTACGTGCTTTGACACTGCGGACCAATTCTCCTCGCTCTTCAGCATCACTGGTACGGCGTTTTCTGGAGTCCAGATGTCTCCAATCTCTATCGCTAGCCTGTCTCGCGCAGCCTGCCACTCTATGCATTGAAAAAAGGTATGCTCAGCGTCGTCCAGATCTCCATCGTCAAATATACATGACTGTTGCTCACGAATTCCCATCCGGTGCAGATAATTGCAAAGTACCCGTGACCAGAGAGAAACTGGGTGAGATAGAAGTTAACCTCCCCAAATGCTCTGCCAACCCAAGCATGCAAATCGGAGATGAG
>JAIPUU010001522.1:0-23155 GCA_020466095.1 Chlorops oryzae
AGTTCGAGGCTCGGCCGAAGCAAAAAAAACTTAGAGATAAAGAGAGAAACAAAATCATTGAAAAAAAAGGACAATAAATAAATAAAATATAATAATTAATAAAAATAAAAATAAAAATAACATTAAGAAAATAAATAAATAAAAAATGTAAAAAAACAAAAAAAATTTTTTTTCCGTCGTTGGCGTCGCTGCTGAGTTGACCGCTAATCAGCATAAGACAATGCATGAGAAAACGTTTTTTGGTAATGCAGCGTTGCTTTTACGGGTAACCTAGAATTCATAATAAAATCGTCCATTACCGTATACCTCCACGGTATTGCATAAGGGAGTCATAATCGCTTACCGCCTATGACACACAATGTTAAATGTAATGCAGGTTTTATACAGTGGGGTCATCGATGCGGTAATGGGTATGCCTTACCTCAGCATCGATGGAGCATTAATGAAGGGTGCATTACCTTCGCTGCTGGGCGATTTTCTTACTCACACATGCACGGACTTTATCGTGATTTTCATATCACGATCACGCCGTAGGAGCAATGACACATCGTGACAATGTAAAATTCACGTCACGCGCCCAGCTCTAATTCCGAAAATGTCCAACCTATTTATATGAGGAGGAGTAATATACCTGGGGTCATATAGAAGATTTATAAAAATTTGTAAGGCAACTGCATAAAAATTTCATCGGAAGAAAAAAAAAATACTTTTCCACATGGTTCCATCCAGGATCGAACTGGAGACCTTCTGCGTGTAAAGCAGACGTGATAACCACTACACTATTGGAACCAGTCGGTACTTGGGACTTCATAAGCTGGTTTCAATCTTTTTTTCGTATTAAAATCTATTTTCGAATTTCAAAAGCGTATTTCGCATGCTTATGCACAGAGCGATATTTTAGGAAAAGTAATTTCAGAAAACAAAGAGTATGAAAAATATTTCTTTGGTAGTATGCAATGCTTATTGTGTTACGTATCGATTAAAGGAACGAAATTTCTGCATATGGCTAAATTTCACAAAACTTCATTTTTTCAACGTTGCCAGCAATCTTTAAACCGCTCCTTAACCATTAGTATAAAAAATATTTTAAGGAACGAATTTTAAGTTTAGTTATTTTTAACAGAAGGGTTCAAAAATATTAGTTTTTCATTGTGTTTCGTCAAGTTTGAGTTGAAACATTAAAAAAAAAAACGACGTTACCGGTATGAAAATTGTCCATATGCATCGTTAAAAATATTAACACAAGTCATCAATGCTATGTAGGTAGGGTAGGGTAGGTTGAAGTGGCTGCCACTTAGGCCGTTAATCGGCCCATTGTGATACCAAAGAGGGTTTTCTTGTGTTTGTGTGAGTGTATGTCTTCCCTGCAGTAATGAAGAGGTCAATTTGCCAAACAGGAGTAGTCTGAGGTTACTCGAAATATGACTAGTCAAAATGTACTGTATATTATGTATCTACGGAGATCTACGGTGGGTGAGTTTCAGAATTTCCTTACGCTTTGTAATTTGATTGCGAAGTAGAAACAAAATTGTTATTGTCTGCTTTAAATTCGCTGGATGGTTAAGACTATCGTTCAGTGACCTCATGGGATGGGGTTCGATCCCTGGCTCGGGTGAGAATAATTTTTTTTGTAATTACCAAAATTTTTTTTAAAAGTTTATATATTAATTTATTTTTATTTAATAGTTAATTTTTGAAATAAAAAAATTTTCGCAAAATTTTTTAAGTATTTTTTCTTCATATTTTATCTTTTTTTTTAATATGTATTTATTTTTCAATTAATAAATTTTTGTAGTAAAAATTCTACTCGTGCGTTCCACAAAAACTTCAGCACCCAAAAACTCAAATTAGTGTTTTGATCAATACATTAAATTTGCTTGTTTAGCGTAATGGTTAGGGCACGGACTTACCAACCTCCGGAAGTAAGCGGTTCGTGGCTCGGCCGAGGCGAGAAAATTAAAAAAGAAGTGAGAGAGAAAAAATTTAAAAAAAAACAAAAAAGAAAAACAATTACAAAACAAAGAGGAAAATATTTTTTTTTTCATAAAATGTGCAAAAATAAAAATTGCAAATGTTTGCTGGTTACATTCGTCGGCACCACAAGCAAAAGTGTAAAAGTGTTGATTTGTGCATCACTGCCCAGCGGGAAATTATCTCCTGCATGACAAAGTCATCAGTTATACCATCGATTACACCTTGGGGGACATGTCGTCGTGGAGGGATGCTGTTCATGTGCTTGAATCTCATTGGCTGCTGAAATATAAATCAGGATTTAGTTCATAAATTGGTCATTAGAACGAATTGCGCAGACAGTGACATTTTCTAATCCCACGATGACATGTCAACGGTGAATTCACTGTCCAACTCCTGTACAAATGTTATACAAAATGTCCCATAAAAATGCATGCGTTCCGGCTCCAAAGTCACCCTGACTTCATAGATGATGTCAGGGGGACATTTCCCGCTGGGTGTCTTAAATCGAAATTAAGTTCACATAAGATGTTTCGTTATAATTTCTCAAACCTCCGCGATCTGGTGTTTTGATTTCATAAATAAAGCAAATAAAGTCGTTTAATACAGGATTAATTTTTTTGAAGTTTTATGTAAGGAAGTAGAAGCATTAAATAATTGGAGAAACTACTGAAATTGATTTTATAAGAGGAGAAAAAGTGCCATAGCGAGCTTTTTTGTGGCGAGTGCCGAACAATTTCAGAAAAATACAGTCAAACTTTCATGACTCGAACCACCATTATCCAAAGAAATAGTTCTAGTTATAGAGACTTCGAGTTAGGGAAACAAAAATGTGCATAAAATAATCGCTATTGCCACCCGATTAAGTTCGAGTTAAAGAAAGTTCGAGTTGTAGGAGTTCGAGTTATGGAAGCTTGACTGTAGTATCAAACTGCTCCAAAACGCACAAAACATTGTATTGATCAGAAATTGGTTAGCCACGCTGAACTGAAATTCCCGTCATTCTATTGAACTTCTTGCACGCCCAACTCAATACATATGGCGAAGAAAATAAACTCCTACTTTCCTTCCAAAAGAGCTTATCTTATTGTTCCACTAAGCAGAAGCTTTCCGCTTGAGAGGAATTTCATTTGTAGGCCGTCTTTGGGACTTTGTAAGGAAAATTATTTCTGAAGACTTGCTTTACTTGATGAAAAACTTATCCATTGTGATTGATTGATTAGAAAAAGGTGGGTTGTGTCAACAAGAGATAAAGTTTTAGAACAAAACTTGTGCTAGCGATAAGAAGGATTTCGTCAAACGCATTAATTACGATGTCGTTACATTAATTTCGAATTAATATAAAAACAAACTACGATATCTTTCCTCCGGAAGAAAGTTTGACAGAATGAAATCCTTGACTTAATAGTTGCTAAAATTAGCGATAGCATTATAATATTAAAAGCGGGCTAGTGATCAATATAAGTTCTTGTATAGATATCTTATCAAGGCTTAAAGGGCCAAGGATTATAGGAAAATATCGTTTGCGTTAATTCAAAAGCAACTAAGTTTGGATAAATATTATTTGATGTAGGTACACAGAGAAAAAAAATTAACTAGAAAATTGGTTAATTCAAGAGGAAAAACATACAAAACGGCTTCAACAAGGAATATTTTTAATTTTAACAATTTTTCTTGTTGAAAAAATAAAGATTTTTCCCTTTGAATCAACTTTATATCAGGTTGACAGGTTAAATATCTTATATGTCCTATTTTATAAAACAAATGAGAATTATACGCAACGTAAAGAAAGGTTATTAAACATATTTCCTTTCAAATCAACCCAAAATGTTGTTGACTCAACCATTTTTCTTTTGAATTTTTTGTTCTGCTCGAAAATCAAAAGGACTGTGAAAAACAATGAACCCTTTAAAAAGAAATGATGGTTACGTTCGCTCAGTGTACTTTTCTTAAAAGCATATAGTTTGAGCACCATGAAATTTAAAGTCAGAATTTTGAATGGTACATAAATAAGTAAGTTAATGAACGGTGAAATATTTATTCAACACATGACTTCTATTATGAAAAATGCGAGCATTGAATTCTTTTGGACTGCACAAATTTTTTATTGGGAATCAAAAAGGATAAAAAGTTTACGGAGCATACTGATCTGATAACACGTTTCCAGCAGCTTAGTTGTAAGATGAGCATCAAGGTATACTTCATCCAATGCCATTTCAACTGTTTCGCTAATACTTAATATTGGTGATAAAAGTGGAGAATGTGTGAAACAATTTCATCAGGACGTCAGAACTGTGAAGAAGGTTTTTTCACAATTAGTGGTTATTTTTCAAATTGGTTTCTAAATAAATACAATATATTTGCCTTATTTATTTTATATCTGATACAAAAGCTAATACAAAGCAGGCCCGTGCGCACGGGGGGGGGTTTTGGGTGTTAAAACCCCCCCCATTGAGAATAAGAATTATAAATATTATATATAAAACGAAAAATGAAATTTCGCACAATGGGCCAAGCTGATGCAAGAAGAATTGCATGAGTTGTCGCGTACTCGGCAACTCGTGCAAATACTTGATATAAAATAATTGGCAAATACTCCAAATAGTTCCCATTTTAATTTTTGTACTTTGATAGAAATTTTTCATGATAGACTATTAGCACCTAGAAATTTGAAAATTCTCCGGCAGAAATTTCAATTGAGGTAACTGATCCAAATAAGGAAATGCGATCCAAATAAAAACATTCGAAATCAATTCGATTTCAATAGAAATTTATTTGTCCAGATGAACATCGAAATTGCACAATTTCAGAAAATTTCGGAACAAATCTGACATTTAAAATTGAGTCAATTTAAATTTTGTTCTGAAATTGATTGCTTAAATACAAATATCGCATGTAGGCAAAAATTTTCGTGTATTGTAAGGCTTGCTTTTAACCGATATTTACTGTATATCTATGTCTAATTGTCGACGTCGAAAAGGCTCTGCCGCGATCGAGAAATTCACCCTTAGGCAGGTTTAGGAAATTCAACTCTTTCGAGAAATTCACCAGAAAGCTACAACAACAATACGGGTAGACACAAAGTGGCACTCCAAAATTAGAAATAAAACTGGCAATGCAAAAACACTTCATTTCACCACAGCAGAGCTTAGGATTTCGCTGCTCTAGCGTGCATCTTTTTGACAAATGCTTTATGCCTATGTTCAGGCAGCGTAGCTCTAACACATTACATGGATTAGGAAGAAGAAGCCCAGTAGATAATTATGGAGTAATACCCAAACCGAGCAAAAAAAGAGTAATGACTTATTCATCCGATTGGAGTAAGAAGCGAGCAATCGAGGTTTTAATTTCAATTTTTATAATCGCTTAATGATTCATTTGAGTAATAGGAGAGCAACCTATGTTATTTAATGACTTATATATCCATCTGGATCTGATGCTGCAAGAAAAGAATTGCTCGAAAGAGAGAGAGCTTCTGAATATTTCCGAGAAATTTTTGAGAAGGCGTACACCGTCGGCAAGGAGCATGATATCGAATTGCGAAAGCCTCGGTTAACTGCGAAACAAACACATCGCAACAACGTCGTCACTGATTCAGTTGAGGATTACTTTCGCATAACCATATACGTACCATACCTTGATACTTTCATCGCTCATCTTCATGATAGGTTCCTCAATCATCGCAATATCCTATCAAATTTCGATTGCTTGTTCCCAAATAATATGAAAGCACTCAATGTAGAGTCTTGTGTTCAATTATTTACACAATACTCTTCTATCTTGCACAATGATAGTCCTAACTTCTGGATCAGTGAAGTTCAACTTTGGCATCGGCGAATTTCTGGAATGGATATAAAAAATTCACTTGATGCGCTTGATATTTGCAATGCAGATGCATTTCCGAACATCCATCAAATCCTCCGCATAATGGCAATTTTACCCGTTACTACTGCTACAAATGAAAGGTTTTTCTCAACATTGCGTCGTCTTAAAACATACCTCAGATCGACTATGTCTGAAGATCGACTAAATGGCCTAGCCTCACTGAATATACATCGTGAGGTTGAAATTGACGTGGAAACGATTTTGGAAGACTTTTTTTCTGTGCCTCGAAGGGTTTCTTTGTTGCATGAAACTCACCAAAACTGAATTGTTATAATAAAGTCATTGAAATCGTTACTCTTGATTTTTAACCAATAGTTTTAATTAATAGAAAAAAAAACCCCCCCCCTTGGGCAATTCCTGCGCACGGGCCTGATACAAACAATCTGGTTTCTGATTTGAAATCAGCACCTCGATCAAGTATAATTAATCATAATATTTCATGCAACCAAAATACTGTTGCTTTGTGTAGTTGTTTGGTTTTCAATGCCCGAAAAATCTTCGCAACAATCACAACGCTGAGGCTTGACACTTCGCCTGTTACGGAAGAGTTCAACAATATTTTCAAAAAAGATTCTCATTAAGAATGATTAAACAATAAGCTTTACAACCGACTTTCAATTTCCACAAATGTCGGAAACGGTTTCACTAGAGGATATTTAAGGAAAATTCCATAATACGCTTTCCTCTATTGCTCTAACGGAGGCGTAAATAACCGTGAAAATGTCAATTTTATTCTAGCAGCACACATTTCAAAAGGGCATCGTCACCTCAATTTGAATGCCTTCATTCATCACTAATGGAATAAATACAGCTCGATGCACCTTCATCGAAGAGCGGTCCTTGCAGTAGGATGCTCTTTGTTTAAACTCTGCAACAGGTACACTTTTAGTTATGCCATCAAATTATTACGCTTGGGATCATAGGGCTTAAAGCTGCATTATGGGTTGCCAGGCTACATGGCAGACGTTGGGAAATTTTCGCATGAGGTGAGAGAGTTTCACATCCTTCGAACACATTTTCTACTGAGCTCATGTTAAATGGTGAGCAGTTAGGTGAAAATTTCAAAAGGGTGAGCATGAAAGTAGACATTCGAAGTGGGAAGCATGCGAAAGAAAGTTATCTTAAAATTTGTAAGGAAGTAAGATATACATACAGACCGCAATAAACCTGACCCCCACTAAAAAAAAGAATAGACACTTAGAGTATACACAGAGAAAAAAATCAACCAGAAAACTGGTTAAATCAATAGGAAAAACATACAAGACGGCTTCAACAAGGAATATTTTTAATTTTAAACAATTTTTCTTTTTGGAAAAAATAAAGATTTTCCTTTTGAATCAACCATTTTTCAGGTTGAATTGAAATGATAATTTAAAAAAATGGATTTAAATTTAAATTGTTGAAATAACCATGGACATAATTGAAATGGCAAGATAATTTTTAAAATAAAAAAATTACTAAAATACCTACAAAAGAAGAAATATCAAAACCAAATTTATTTAATGTTCCAAGCATATAGAACTAAAGGTCTAACTCTTCTTCTTCCAAATCCCTGCAATGTGTTAGAGCTACGCTGCTTCAACATTAGGCATATAGCATGAGGAAAAGAGAAGCATGGTATGGCAGCGAAATATTTAGTTCTGCTCTGGTGAATTGCATTGCCACTTTTATTTTAAATTTTGGGAGATTTTCGATTCATTACATATAAAATATCTACCAAAATCATAAAATGATATGAAAAGCTTCAAAAACATAAAACTAATCAAGGAAACTTAATATCAAGGAGAAATAGATATTGGTTTTTTTAGTCCTACCCTGTCCACATAACTTTTTGATCACACTGTTTGATAGATTCTATGTACAATACAATTCGTAGCCGCAGTCAAAAATGTATGTCAATTTATTACAAAATTAAAACATTCGTGCACATTAAGCGAAAACATATTATAATACATTTATTAAAGTTTCAATTATGAACTTTTCAAGCAATATAAAAAACCGAGCCGACGCCGTGCTTCTTTGATAATTTTCACATTTCGTCCCCTCAGAAAACGACTGTCGTATGTCCCATAAGAAATACATGCAACATTCGAAAGTTGTTTTCTGAGGGGACGATTTGTCATCCGATTATTGAGTTCTGTGGCTTTAAATATTCGTTACGATTTTTGCAAAAACTGATATATCATATATCGCACCTTTGCTAATAAATCGGCACAATTCAAAAAAAATTTTATCAATTTTTTTATGTTCGATTGCATTTTTCTGTAAGAAACCCAACACCAAGAAAATTTACTCTTATATTGACAGATGCAGCAGTCAATTGAGAGTAAATTAAGATTAGAAAAAATATTATTTCTCCTCAGTTTCAAGAGATATTGAATGATTTTCGAAAAATGCGAAATTTTGAATTGTGCCGATTTAGTAGCAAGGGTGCGATATGCCTAATATTGGGATAATTTGCACTGGTTGCTGAGATATTGCTCGATAAGTGAGTGAAAGTAGCGAAAAATATCAGCCCTTCTGGCCCTTCTGACCTCACAGAAGCCACAATTCAAGTCGTAGGGTGGTGTTAGGCACTTAAAATATGCGTGCGGTCCCCAAATTTCCGTATTACGTCTATCTGGTTGGCTAATTTATACGGTAATTGAGTTATGGCCCGAAATATGGGGCAAAGTAGAGAAAATAGACTTTTTTCACATTTAGGGCCATATCTCGGAAACGCTACTTAAATCCATCAAACCAATGACCTTTTTGGAATGAGGTAGCCCTAAGCTAACATTAAATAGCCAATAGACATAAAGGGATAAAACGCTGTAGCATTGTGTTATTACCTTGTTTATACGAACTGTTAAATCGCCAGGACCCGAAACGGCATGACTCAGAACACTTTTTTTTGCTAGTGTTTATGAAAGTGTTCATAAAGTGAACTCAGAAAAATCGCTTTGAAACTATTAACATAAAGCATGGCAAGCTACGGTAAGAAACATTCACAAGCGTCAACTGTTTTTCAAACCGATTTAAGACTACCGATGATTTATACAATTGAAGCTAGCGAACGGAGAAATAAAGTAGCGATTTGAAAATGAGTAAGACTCAACACACTTCGAACTTTCAAAACGTTTTGAAAACCGGTTTATGGATGCGTTCTGAGTTAAAGCAGTTTCAATCAGAACGGCATAAGCGCCCGTATAAACGTGGTATATGTTAAAGTGCTTCCGTTTTGACGGGGTCTGTATAGCACACACCATGTTCTAAAGAGACATAAATCAAAATTTCTCATTTTTAAGAAAACGCAAAAATCAAAATGCGTCGCAGTGTCAATCAAAGCAAAAAGAAAGGCATTGACGGGATATTTTCGACTTTTTAGAAGAACAAAACCGGAACAGAATTTTCCGTGCAGGTAGAGAGGTGAACTTTGATCAAGTGCCATATGTTAACTCAACATTAACGATTTTTGAGTTGTGTCACCTTTAAAAAGGGTGTGCGATATGTAAAAGACTGAGTTTTATGATTTTGAAGTCATCCTATCGTTTGCGTGCATCTATTGAGAGACAAAAGGTTCTATTTTGAACCACTCTTGAGTATCTTATTTATTTGAATTCATTTAATTCTTGAAAGTCGCACAATTTGTGCAGCCACAAAGCTTATTTGTTTCAAAAGCATTGCGACGAATGAGTAAGCATATTTGCAGATGAATAAACTTAAATCAAAGCTTTTAGTTAATGAGATTAACTTGTGTGTTACGCAGATCAAATTTGTGCCGTTGTACTATGGGCGGAAAGCCCAAAAAAGCGGCAAAAATATGAAGGACTCTTCCAATAAGAACGATTTTTTCGTTAAGGGGGTTTTTGGGGTCGCTAATTTCAATTCTGGTATCCGATTTTCAAAAAAACAAAATGGCCGATCCAACATGGCGACCAAATTTTTTTAAAACTGATATTTTTCCAAAAAACTTTATGACAATTGGGTTTTGGGGTGGCTGATTTCAAATCTGGTGTCAGATTTATATTCACTGAATTTTTAACATAAGTCAGCACGAATAATATGGAATTCGTAACTTATAAATCACTACCGCAAAACATAAATGAAATTTTTTAAACTATTAAAAATGTAAAAAAAAATTTAACTTTTTTTTTTGTCGATGTCATTTCTGCATCACCAATACGTCCTTTCAATTTTAAAGCGACCCAATTCAAAACAGCATCGTTATTTTTGTTGTTGTCAACCCAAAATTGAAAAACTTTGGAGTTTTTAATCGTAATTGATTCTGAAAAATTATAATTTTACAAATGGTTGGCAAATATCTGCAGATAATTTTATGATCATAAGAAAGTAGATACTACAGCCTTCTAAAAAATTATAAAATTTTTCGACAATCCGTGACAATCCCGTTACTTCTACTCCACGAAACACAAATTTAATAAAAAGGAAAAGTCGAAAAAGATGATACACTTCAAAAGACTGCAGCACCAAAACGCAGGCAACTTAAATAAAGAGGAATTAATATTTCGCTCAACATACCTTTGCAAAACTTTGCATTATTAAAAAAAAAATCAATATCACAATACTTTTGAAGCAATGCTCTTTAGAATCAGAACAAAATATCATGCGTACGAAATGTCAAAACGAAGAAAACACAAAACAACAGTTTTGACGTCCCGTAGGGCAAAACGGTTAAGAGCTATCATATTTATCTAATAATTTTTCTCTTATTTGAAGTATCTGAAACCAATAGGAATAGAAATTTTTTAAAAAACAACAAATATAGAAATAACTTTTTGCCGCATAAACTGGTCTTCTGAACCATTGTGCGCGTTGGTGAACGCAAGGATTTACCGCAAACAAATGACGTTAAACAAAGACATAGTCGAGAGCTTACTTATCTTGCGTTAATTAAGAAGATTTAAAGCCTTTGAATAGCAACCATGATGAATTGAAACATAAGTATATGAATTATGACACTAAGCCTCCCACTGATGCGGTGTCTCTCCAGTTGCTTGAGCCTAAAGATCACATAATTGAGCTTACAATGTTACTGTCTTATTTCAGTTATGTCATTCCCATTACGTCCTACCATTTATTTTTTTGTGCTTCAAAATTGTATCAAATTTTCTTTCATATTTGCTTTCTTGTTTTCGTAATTCATCGACCAATTTTCCTTGGTTTATGTTGCAAAATTGCAATGTTGCCCTACGAACGGGAAAAAAGCAATTGTAAATAATATTACAATATCACCCAACAAAAGAAGGCCCAAAACAATGGCGGCAACCCCAAGTCTTTTGCATCGAATAAGTTCTTGAAACGGGTTTGGAGCCCAAAATGTTGCCGGACAATCTCTTGAGGTTAAAGTCATGCAGGTCTTATGCAGTTTTTTTTTTTTTGTGTCAGAGTATTTTCAACGCTGCTTTTTTGTATTTTTATCATTAATTACACTAGTTTACACATAATAAATTTTGGCGTGTTCAGGAGATCTTAATGCACTCTTCCCATAGACTTTGGCCTTCTAAACACGAAAATAATATAAAAAATTTTTTTCATGGAAGCGTTTATTTTATATTAATTTAAAAAAAAAAAATTTTTTTTCGGAGATATTATAGATTTTTTTAGCAGAACTCGGCCATGCATCGACCAATTCAAATAAAGTACCACTCAAACTAAAGAAAACTAAAGCCTCTAAGACTTTTTCCTACATAGTTTTAAGATTGGTAGGGAAACTAAGATTCTGTAGACCTATAAACCTAAAAAAAAATATTTTTGTAGCAAAAATACATGTTCCTTTTTCATTTATCGGCATCTAAAAAATAGATTCCAAAAAGACAATTTTTTTTTACATTTTTGATTTAAAGGTTGGTCCTTACCCAACAAAACAGTATATTAGTTTTTAAAATCCATGGATAAATGGTGCAGTTATAACTTTATAAGTGAGGGGATAAAGCCAATATAAGCAATGAAAATAAAAAATTTAAACCGTATCGCAAAAATACATTGCATACTCTAAGGCTAAATTTGTCATTCTCATTGCTTATATTGGCTTTATCCCCTCACTTATAAGGTTATAACTTCACCATTTATCCATGGATTTTAAAAACTAATATACTGTTTTGTTAGGTAAGGACCCACCTTTAAATGAAAAAAGTAAAAAGAAAATTGTCTTTTTGGAATCTATTTTTTAGATGCCGATAAATGAAAAAGGAACATGTATTTTTGCTACAAAAATATTTTTTTTTAGGTTTATAGGTCTACAGAATCTTAGTTTCCCTACCAATCTTAAAACTATGTAGGAAAGAGTCTTAGAGGCTTTAGTTTTCTTTAATTTGAGTGATACTTCATTTGAATTGGTCGATGCATGGCCGAGTTCTGCTCAAAAAATCTATAATATCTCCGAAAAAAAACATTTCTTTTTTTAAAAATTAATATAAAATAAACGCTTCCATGAAAAAATTTTAAATATTATTTTCGTGTTTAGAAGGCCAAAGTCTATGGGAAGAGTGCATTGAGATCTCCTGAACAAAATGGCTGTAAACTAGTGTTATTTCTGTTAAAACATGTGGAAATGATTATGTCGCAATGAGTTTGGTTAAAAGGTTCCTTTGACCGAAGAATATTTAATTTTTTTGCGATTCGAAAACATCTGAGGATATACTATTACTACTCCTTGCTCAAGAAATTAATGAGATTCCATCCAAAGAAAATCGGTTATTTTGACTTTATTACATTTGATTAAATACTTGGCAAGCTAAAAGCGTACATTTTTCAAAAGACCATCGAAGGTCTCAAAAGAAGTTTCGTTTGTCAAGCCTTTGAATCCTTCTTGGAATCTTATGCATTCCACTCAAATGAATCCTCCTGTGAAGTCAAGTGAATAGAAAATTGGAAAGCATAGAAAAATACTGCATTCAAAAAACTTTTTCCACATTTCTTGAGTCCTCAAATTCGACAGAAAAGCGTCCAACATTCGAAATCAGGAATCCCTTTAACCATTTCTCAAAGAAATTAGGTTTATTTGCAGTTCTTAAGAAACACCCAGACTGCTCGAAGGATTTTGCATTTGACTTTCGATTACATTGAATTCTATTGAAAAAATTACAAAATATTTCATAACTTTAGTTTTTCAAAAGATTCGTCAAAGTGTTTTCGCAAGAAAGTTTTTGCAAGCGGTTTCAAGAGAATGTTTTTGAATGAATTATTTCCTTTTGAATGATTAATGCGTCCCAACAAAGCGCATTTGAATGTATTAAATTCAGCTTAAAAGTATTAAAACACCAATTCCTGCCTTATGAACTACAACAAGATTTTTCGTGGAGACTTTAAAAGCAAACTTAAGGTTTATCTCGTGTGAGACACATTTGAAATGCGCATATTCCAGAAAAATCATCGAATCAAAAATTAAATAAAAAAACCAAATTTAAAGCGATTCAAAAACTATCCGATTGCATTTCCGTTGTAGCTTTTCTTCTTTTCAAACAGAGAGAACACAAAATCCGACGATCCTATTCTGCGCAGCCAAACATTGACTGGCAATAAATCCCACGCCCAATTTTTTCGACAAAAGGCACCTGAAACCGAAACCACATCCCACGAGAGCTCAAAAAGCTTTGGTTGGAATGCCGAGACACTCCACTCAAATCGTCATCAGCGAAATCTGTTTATTCACAGGCACAAAATCCTTTAAAATAACGTTTCAGGCAAACAATTCAAAGAAATAGCAGGATATTGCGACCGTAATTTCCTTCGACTGGTGAAAAAATCAACAAACAACAAAACCTTAAGAAGCCTTAAGCTACGTTACCTCAAAAGCCCTTTCAGGAAGCTTCTTTCAAGAGTAAAACCGCCCAAGTGCCTGTTTTGGTTAATTAAAATCGAATGGTCTGCTTACGATTTTGCCGGTTTGATAAACGTCTTTAAGGTTTGACAGAGTAGGTAACTGAGAAACCTCTGATGTGAGTATGAGATCAAATGGCAAGAAATAAGTCACTTGGGATAGTTTTATTTCGCACTTAACTAAACACTTTTCAATGTTGCAGACGTATGATGATAATGTTGCTTAGTCGACTTTTCACCACGCTCTGAGCGGACGGAAGCAGCTTGGGAGCAGTTAAAAAGCTGTCGACCTCTTATCTAGATCGGTATACTTTATATGATTTGGAGTGTCTTCCTTTTCTGAATTTCTTGTTAAATTTTTGGCAAATCGTACTGCAAAATACTCTCATGAACAATTGAAGCCAAATTTTACGCTGGAAACTTAAATTGACTGCCGGCACAAATGATTTCTGAAAGCCGGAATATCACAAAAGCATTTGATTGTGATTGAACCGATGTCAGAAGCTAATATGACGTGCAGCGAAGCTTTTCAGCGAATTCATTTGAGTCTGTCAATCAATTATTGCCAAATAAATAACTTCTTTGCGCTAGTGCTTCGCATTAGTAGAAGGAAATACATTAAGGAGCTGGCAGTTTAAAATTAGGAGCTCTAAAGCATTTGGTGCTCCTTTTGTTTGTACTTCGAAAGGAGAAACTATAATTTTTCTCTGCAGAATGTGAAGAAATTTCTATGAAAAGAGTTCACCGTACCTTTGAAATCAAATTTGAGACCAATTTTAACTCATAGCCCTGAAAAATATTGCTTCAAAATATTCATAGTTTTATCTTAGGGTCTACCTTAAATGCTAAATCTTCAATTTATGGTTAAAGGTAAAAGGTAAACGAGCAAACGAACTGGTCTTTCTTGTAAAAACACAATTTACCCCATGAAAACTACAATTTATTGTATGCAATGAAAATACCTTCAAATGACAAAAAAAAAAAACCAAAGGAAAAGTTATTTTCATCGTCAGCGGTAAACAAAAGGATGAAACTATGCAAAAACCATCGGAATGCAGAGAAGCGAAAACATAGCCCCTAAAGGATGGAAAAGTCCTTATTTTGTAATGGAAAATTTTCAGACAAATATTTTTTTTCTGCTCATTTACAGTCTTTCTAAAGTTTTTTATTCTTATTTGCTGCAAAAAGAAAATGAAGCTTGTGATATTTTCTCCCTCGCGTAAAGGATAAATGCTTTTGGCTTTTCTTCTTCTCAACTTATCTTTTAATCTTCCTCTTTCGGATTTTCTCAACAACTTAATTATAGAGCTCAGTTGACAAGCATTAACTGATGGCAAACAGGTCCGGAAGTTTCGTGGAAAATTCATTCGGAAAACACGAGAAGAATGAACGAACTTTTTTAATAAGAAAGTCATTTCGTTCAACGAATTTATATTTAAAGTGCGATTTGTATAACTTTTTCAACAGAATTCTATTCACAGCAGATTAAGGCATAATTATCCTAGAATTCAATCACAAACCAAAAAGGGAGAAAGCAAATAAGTTTGTTGGTGCACTGAAAAAATTTTGCATCGTTGTTTCTACGATAGGAAGACGTAGAAAAATATAATAGAATCTACGTAAAATACAATAAGTTCTACTGTAAATTTAATAGTTTCTAATGCTTCCCACTTACATTGATATAATAAAACTAGCAAGCTCAAGTCATATCTCGCGATGGCGTAGTTGAAGTGTGCTAGATTTATAATCTGGAAGGTCCGAGTTTTCGAACCCTGTCAAATTGAAAAGAATTTGTGGAAAAATGGAGAATAAAACAGGCAAGTAAATTTCAAGGCAAATATTACGGGGAAACAGAAAGTAAGTTGCCAACCAAATAAATAGAGTTGCTTTCATTGCGCCTTCCAAAACGTCACGCCACAAGCTCTTTCACGAAATTCCTATACAATCTTTTTTAATTTTTTAAGCATAAAAACATTGGTAAAATCTTTTATTTCTCAGTTTTTTAAATAATATAAATGTTAAATTAGCTAGTTTTCCAAAAAAAAAAAAAAAAAAAAATACGCTCGCTGGAGCAGGGATCGAACCCGCGGACAAGAATTCATATCAAAATTAAGAAGTTATCGAAATTTACTTCAAGATTTGAAACCGTAGTTCCTATGATCAGCTAAACTTGTAGAAGTCGTTTTTATTTTATCATCAAGAAGTTTTCCATATCCTTCAACAGAAATAAGAGGATGTTTCAATAAGATTTTCTTTATGCATTCAAAGAGTTTTTTCTATGGAAAAATCGTATTATTCACATAGTTTAAGCAGATTTATCTATATAATCGCTCAATAAGGGGATCTTATTGATTTTATGCGGTCATATTTTTCTGTGTGTAGTTAACACTGTTCTAAACACTGACCTACCAAGGACGGAAAAATTTAAATATCTTGGGTCGACACTTTCTGCTGACCGGACGATCACTCGCGAAGTTACTGAGAGAGTTAACGCTGCTTGGCTCAAGTGGCGTTCAACGACTGGTGTTAGGTGCGATGAAAAGATAAGCGACCACTAAAAATCCAAAATTTACCGCACAGTCATCAGGCCAGTCGTTCTTTATAGTACCGAATGTCTACTAGCAACGAAAGTAGTAGAAAGAAAGGTTAGTTTTATGGAAACAAAGATGCTTTGCTGGATATCCGGACTCACTCGTCTTGATCATGTTTCAAACGTAGACATCCGTAGACGCTATGGAGTTGCGCCAATTATTGGGAAAATGCAAATGAGGAGACTTTGGCAAAGAAAGGCTACGTACTGGAAATCCAGGGTTGCAGAAAACGGGGGCGTCCGAAACAGCGCTGGATGGACACAATAAAATGGGACCTAGAGGCTGTAGGACTTACCTCGGATGATGCAACCGATAAAAACAAAATGGAGGAGCTGGTCGCGTTTTGCGGACCCCGGGATAGACCGGGATAGTTAAGCACGCAAGAAGAAGAAGTTAACACTGTTCTAAAGTCTATTTATATCCATAACCATGCGAAATCTATTTTAAGAATGAAAACTTTTGACGGTCTACTGAAGATTGCAAATAGTGTCCACTCAAGGTGAATCATACGATTTCAAGTGAGCCACCAAAACATATTCCAACATCTACTTCAATTTCCAAGTTGTTTTGAACTAACAAATTCAATGCCCAAACTATACAAATATACATACTTCTTAAGTTTAACGATTCGATTTTGGCACTATTCGTACACCGAGAGAAAAAGGTAGTTATATTAACTGAAAAAGCAGGTTAAAATAACCGAGTTCACCGTTAATTCTTAGCTTATGTGTAGTAGCGGTCGATTCAACAGTACAAACACAGTCAATAAGGATATAACTACCTGATGGTTGATATAACTGTCTCGCGGTTAAATCAACTGTCACCAGCGACTGGGAAAAAAAAATTTATTTTTTGCTTTGACTTTTTTTTACCCTCTTTTATTAATATTTTTGTTTTTTATTAAATTATTATATTTTTTCTTTATTTATTTGTTTCTTTTTAAATCTTTTTCTCTTTCATATCTCTTTAAATTTTTTCGCCTCGGCCGAGCCTTGAACCGCAGACCTCCACTTCGCTGGGCGAATGTCTTAACCATTACGCTAAACGAACGAATTTAATTTGTTGGTCAAAACGCTCACTTGAGCTTATGGTTGCAAAATTTTTTGCTTGAAAATGAACCATTAAAAAAAATTAAATAAATTAAAATCTTAAAAATTTAGGAGAAAATTTCTGCCTTAAAAAACAACTCTGAACAAAAAAAAAACTGTAATTAAAAAAAAAAAATCCAGAAAAATTCCCGCCGCCAGCAGGGATAGAACCCCGAATCTCACGACGGTCAACTCACAGCTTAAACAACTGAGCTATTGAGAACTCCGGAGACGGTTGATCAGAATGTGAACTTATACGTCTAAGTGAACGAAAGCGAATTTGAACATAAAAAGTGACTATTTTTCAACTGTTGATTTGACTTCCTTTTCCAGTGCATTTAACGGGGAATACAGTTAATTTGACCACTCTTACTTTAACTGTTCTAAGTGGTTGATTTAACAGTTCTTATTTCTCTCGGTGTAGCAGGCACCAATATGCACAATGTTATAAAACCCAAATTATTTTCGTTTTTTATACCCAGCGTAGTGGCTCTGGGATAGCGTAGGAGATCCGTGCTATGCTCTTGATCCCAGGGTCCGAGGTTCGATTCCCGGCACAGGCGAAACGGAGTGTAATGTTCCAAGCCTAGCACTGGTTTTTCAAAAATCGCATGTTAGGGGCACACTACATAAAAAGACATACACTCGCACAAACACAAGAAAACCTCCTTGGTATCACAATGGGCCGATTAACGGCCTAAGTGGCAGCCACTTCAACCTACCTACCTACCATACCCAGCGTAAGCAGGGTATATTAGTTTTGTGCAAATCTTGTAACAGCCAGAACAAAGCTCAGTAGATATAGACATATACATATATATATTCTTGATCAGGATCAAAAACTGAATCGATCAAGACAGGTCCGTCTGTCCATCCGTCTGTGTCCGGATCTCCTCCGAAACGGCTGGACCAACCAAGTCGAAATTCGGCATACAGATATATCGGGATCCGAGTATGATCCTAAGTATAAATGGGAGACATCCGCCCACGACCACGCCCACAAATGAATTTAATGTATTTTCAGTAAAATGCTTGTAACTTCCGAACCACTCACAACACGTTTCATTGATATTTGGTGTACTGGTAAACTACAAAAAGTTACAAATCCTGGGAAAAAATGGACGCCGCCCTCCTCGAGCCACGCCCACAAATAAGCCCAAAAATAAGGGTTTATCGTAACATTTGAAGTAAACGGCGTAGAAGCTTCAAATTCGCAACATAAGTTGACCAAGGCGATTGAAAGGTGCAGGAAAAAAATTTATGTAGCCCGCCCACTTCCACGCCCACAAATGGAGATTTTTCGTAACTTACAAAGCATAAGGCGTAGAACGAGCACGTTCCGTCTACTGTCAAGCCCGCAAACATTAATTTTGTGTAACTTTCGTACGGAAAGGGAAAATATAGTGCGCCAATAATGTCGGGACGCTGGCGATTTTTTTAAAGTCTGGCTTGACCGACTTTAGCTTTCTTACTTGCTTTTTTTTTGTTTAGTGTAAGGAACTTAATTATGTACCTACCAACTGCTCTCATTTTTAGATACAGCAAAGCAGAATACATGTAATGAAGCATGGCTATTCAAATTTTCCCAAAGGCTTATGAAGTTAATTTCCCGTTATTTTTTTCCACATTAAACATTCTTAAAATTCTGATGTGCAAGAGAATAAACCTCTCATCCGTTGCTTTAAGCAAGGCATCATGTTTCCCCCTCAAAGAGACTTCATTTTCACACACTGCACTCGACTTTAATTATTTTTCAACCGAACGAAAGTGCCTGAAAACTTTTAAAATGCCTCGAAGGATCGCGAAACCCCCATCAATCGCCTAACGTGAGGATAAGCCGAAAGAAAAAGTTTCGCAAAAGCCGTTTTCGTTTGACTATTTGCCGAGGCGCGGCGCGTGATTTATGTAAATTTCGTGCCTTCTGCTGGTCCCTCGTAGTTTATTTAATTTATTGGTTCGCCCCATTATTAAGCTCATTCTTTTCTTTGCTGTTTAAATTTCTCCTCATTCTGTGATCATTACAGTTTTAATGCAAATAACCAATTTAAGTTGTTGGAAAGAAATGTTCGTGCGTCCGTGTCAACGTAGTTGCTTCCATTGAATGTCGCTTTAAAGAGGTTGACGGGTTTAAATTAAAAATGGCTCGGTCAGAACTTCATTTTTGTTCAGAAGCCATAACTATTTGGCTGCCGAAGTATACGAGCATGATGCAATGAAAGTTTTTAGAAGATCGATTTTCGGTAGGTATGTAGCAAGTACTTACAGAAAATATAAAAACTGGTCCTAAGAAAGCAGTTGAAAGTACATGGCTGGGCTTAATTCCGCAAATTTTTTCGAATTAATCGAAGGGCAAGTTGCCATAAGAACTGCCAGCATAAATAAAGCGCAAGAATTAATCACATAAAATATGGAATAAAGTTTCATACACAAGAACGACCCTTCGAGCTTTAAGTTTCTGACTGTTTCATTTTGAATGGGAAAAAGCAAATAAAGCGAATTCAACACGGATGCGGTAACTGTTCGTCATTTACTCTGGAATATACGTTTTACTTGCATATACATAACATTTTTAATTCATTTGGATTTTATTTTTCTCTTTCAATGAAATATTGAACCGCTGCATCATGTTCACCGCAAAAGAAATTTTGTTCGACGCACTTTTCTTATTTTCCCAAATCTATCTAAGACATATCCAAAATTTTAAAATATTTGTTAAATAAAAAGATAGGTACACGAATACAATTCAGTTAAAGTTTTCTCTCAAACATTAATCCCTAGATTGTATGTCGAATCCTCTTTTATTCCTTAATGAATTGTGGTTGCAACAGAATTTATTTCAAGACAGAAATTTTTCCCACAAGCTCAAATTGCGTTAAGTATAAAGGGTTGTAAAAAAATCTCGTATATTCAAGTTCAAAGATCTGGGAATTCAGATTTTGGAACATTCACGGTCATATAATATTTACATCTTGGGTTTTTGGGCACCCCTGCCCTTAATAGCCTTATTTGTTTTATAATACTCGACACACTTTGTGCGTACGTGTGTAACACCCAGAAGCAGTTATGATGGACTATACTAAATATGTATAGAAATGATCAGCGCCACCAGCGTTAGCCATGTCCGTCTGTCTGTCCATTTTTCCGTCTGTCTGTCGGTATAGAGTTTTGTTATAGAAGGAGTGAAGCAATCTTGACAAAATTTGATGTTCGTGTTTTCCAGGACATTGAGTTAATTTTTTTGGTACCGCCCACTAAAGTCTGTCACAAAATACGCAAAGCCGTCCTGAATTCAGAATTTTTCGAGATATTTTAGTGAAATTTGAAATTTGAGGTTATATTTAAGCTTCCGATTAAATTTGCTTAAGTTTCCGACAAGCGGCAGCGGCAAAAGGGAGATTTTCATAAATAAGTTGAACAAAAAATCTCCAGAATATCTTGTCTTAATGGCAGGGTTTAGGGCCTGTCTTACACAATATGTGTATTAGACCGTACCTAAAAAAAAAAATTTTTTTCCGTAATTTCGCAAAAATGCGCATTTGCGGTTACGGATTTTTTTGTTCCATAAAGGTGGTAGGTCTAATTGGCATTTTGTGTGGTTTGTTGGAAATTTTCGGTATAATACCCCTACTTATTTATTTTAAATTGGTTTTGGAATACCATTTAAAAACTTTTAAGTATTTACCTAATTAGAACAATAGTTTAAAAAAGCTAAATTCAAAACCCATTGAAAAATGAAAACAAAAAAATTTCGGAAAACAAAACAAAAATGAAGAATTTAAGGTTTATTTTGAAAAGAAACATTGGACCGGAAAATGACTTAATTAAAGAAGGGTCTTCTCTTGGGCATTTGTTATTTCAATGACACAAGACCGACCAACTTTGGGAAAACCACTCAATGCAAGGACATTTAATTACCAATCGAATGGTTTCCAGTGGATAAATAAGAGGTGGACTCCGTAAACTAACAAAGAAATCGTAATATAAAGTTAATCCGTTTACGGCCCCAACTTTCCTTCCCCTTTAGGGGAAGAAAGTGAAAGGTGAAAATATTTATTTTCCGTTAAATAAATTTTTTTTCTAATTTTTGAATTAGTCAAAAATTTTTATTCATTTTCCTTAAAGAAGAAATAGTTATTTTAGGGAAGCCCGAACGCAAATTTCTGCTTAAAGCGCATGGAGACTTTTTTTGTAGGCTTAATTCTAAACAAAAGAAAGTTATGTAAAGATGTTTTACGGGAAAAGGAGGTAAAAGGTGGAGAAGTGTAAAATGGCCAAAAATGTCACAAAAATGGTCACTTGAACTGGAGCCGGTGCTTATACAACATATACCGCTTTGGGTTCCCATAACCAACATATGCACCCTTGCTACTGAATCGGCACAATTTTAAATTTCACAATTTTCGAAAATCATGCAATCTCTCTTGAAACTAAGGAGAAACAAAGTTTTTTCTAAATTTTATTACTCTCATTCACACTCATTATATGGCCAACTAGCGTTAAACGAAAGTACCTTAAGTAGACTTTTTTTTTAAACGATTTATTTTAAATTTAGAAATCTCAGAGTTTTAGGCATTCGTTGCTGCAACCCTTACATTTCATATTTTTTGACAACGAAAAATTAAATTTTGCTTTTTTGCAAACTTTGGGGAAATGAATTTTCGGTTGTTTTTAATAAAAAAAAAATAAAAATTTTTCTCCCCAATTAATCTTGTTTGGCCCCGATTCGAACCTCAATTTCAGGTTCCAAGGCGGAGGCCTACCATATACCTCATATCTTTTTCGATCAATCAAACAAACATCTTTTAAGTTCGAACAGGCGTTTAGCTCGTAAACTCAGAATTTCAGCTAAATATTTTTAAAAACTTAAGGAGTAAATTCAGATTTTAAGTTATTCTGGAAGTCATATTAGCAAGGTCTCAAGGTTTGGGTTTATACAAAAAATTCAATCAAACATAAAAAATAATATTAAGAAAATTTTAAATTGTGTCGTTTTTAGCAAGGGTGCGATATGTATAATATTTAAATAAATGCCGTAATAAGAAGGGGTGGCCTGAATACCGTGGAAAAAATTTAAAAAAAATTTATTTCCTCGAGCGTGTCAGATATTAAAAATTAGTGTAAAGTGAAGTTCAAGCTGTGTCCTATTCCAATAACTGACGTTTTGGAGGTGATCCAAACCCAGTCAACACTGTTACGTTAATATAACATTACAGTGACGTAATTTAAAAGTGGAAAAACGTTTTAAGAACGTCACAATAAGGTTACAATAACGTTATTATTTCCTACTCAACAACGTAACAGTGTAACAGAAATCAGCCTATCAAAACGACGGAAAAAAAAAATTTGTTTTTTTTTTCTCTTATTTCTCTCTAAATTTTTTATTTTTATTCATAACTATTATTATTACTGTTATTTAATTAATTGACTTCACTTTTTTCAATTTTCTATCTTCCTAATTTGTATTCAATTTTCTTTGCTTCGATCGAGTTTCGAACCCACGACATGTCGCAACATCCAGCGTGCTAGGCAAACGCTTTAACCAGTAGGCTAAACAAACAAACACAATTTGTCCGTCAAAATGCTTACTTGAGTTTATGGTTATTCAGATTTTGGGAAACATGCGTAAAGAATTTTTCACTCCAAATTTTTTTACTTGAAAATTAAAAAAATATAGTAAAAAAAAAAAAATTTAAAAAAATGGAATAAATAACAATAAATTTTCATTAATTCCACATTATCTCCGTAAATACGGTTCACGAGATTTAATATTTTGCCAGGCGATAATTTAAAGGCTCTCTA
>JAIPUU010000675.1:0-21229 GCA_020466095.1 Chlorops oryzae
ATTAATTGTCATATTGAAAGATTATTGAGAGAAAAACGTATGCTGCGAAGAGAATGGAAACAACATAGGTCCCCTGACAGTAAAGCTAGACTCAATACGGCTTCAAAGCAACTTAAAATCGCTCTTGTAAAACACCAAGACAGGAAAAATTATAATTTCATTTCAATTCTTGCACCTAATAGCACGTTGAAAGACTCATTATGGCGGGCTTTAAAAATAAAAAATTCAACCATATAACATGAACCTCCTTTAGGGGATCCAAGAGGAAATTGGGCAAGAAGTGATGAGGAAAAAGCATCCGGATTGCTTAACATTTGTGCTCAGTTTTTCTACCAAGCCCACCGGTGTCCGGCCTTAGATTTCCCCTCTGCGAGGTGAACAACAAAATTATCCCTATAAAATGTAATGCCAATGAAATAAACTGCATAATTAAAGAAAATCTTTGCAGGAAAAAGTCTACAGGCTATGACTACATAACCTCAAAAATGATAAAGGAATTGCCATATATAGCTCTTAAGAATGCAGCACGGCTTTTTAATGCTATTGTGAACTTCTTCCACTTCCCTGAGATACGGAAAGAATCGGTCATCATAATGATGCTGAAGCCCGGGAAAGACCCGACGACAGCCATCTCATATTGCCCCATAAGCATTCTCCATTCGTGAAATCGATCACTAAAATTTTGTTTATATCAGATTTTGATGAAATTTTGGAGAATTGTATGTTTTTATGAGAAAAAAATATGTTACGGGTTCATGACTGTATGGTTTGAAAGAAGGAGCCTCTCTTCCTGCGCGTTTGCTGGCACGTTGTCGTTCATGAACTCTTAGCTGATACATGATTCTTGCTGCAGCAGTCGATATTGCTCGCCATGCGTCAGCCGAGCTAATCATTATCAGCATTAGGTTTTGCGCAGTTATGCGTTCGCCAATAGCCTCCGCCATTTCTTCTCTAGCTTCGTTAAATCGGGTGCAGGTAAAAAAGGCGTGGCTCGCATCTTCCGGTATCCCATCGCAGCTCGGGCATAACGGATCATCTTCGTGCTTGAAACGATGCAGATACTCTTTTAAAACTCCATGTACGCTTAGGATCTGTGTGAGGTAGAAGTCTACCTCACCATGTTTCCTGTGAACCCACACATCAAGATTTGGGATCAGACTGTGCGTCCTCCTGCCCTTCGTTGAAGCATCCCTATCGCTGTTGCCATAAAAGTATGGTGAAGCGGCGCGTCTCCTCCTTCGGAACTCTTCTATACCGGGTATCACGCAATTCGCATGCCAGCAAATCGAGCGGTGGCATGTTCGCTATGACGCAGGCAGCATCATCCGAAACTATGCGGAAAGCACTGATTACGCGCAGCGCGCTTAGCCAGTAAGTGCTTCTGGCGCCTGCAGCGTATTTGTTTTTTCACATCGCTGAAGCCCAAATTGGAGCTGCGTATAATATTACGGAGCTGGTGACTCTCGCAAGGGTTTACGTCTTGTGGCTCGTATTCCCGATGTGTTTGCCATGATTCGCGATAAGGCAAGTGTCACTCTTGCTGCCTTGTCATTTTCCATCCTCAAGTGGTCTTTAAAAACTATCCTGGTGTCTATGAGGACACCCAGATACCGCAGAAACGGCTTCGAGGTTATTTGGAAGCCCGCGCTCCAAAACGAGAAGACTTGACGCTTCTTACCAGTGCTGAGAAGCACCGATTCCATTTTGTGGACAGCTAGCTGCAGCCCATTTTCACGAAGCCAGCTGGTTACTCTGTCAACAGCTGCTGCGCACCGTTCCAAAATTTTTTCAATCGTGTTTGCAACTACCACAATTGCCAGGTCATCGGCATACCCAACGCTTGTGCAGTTATCAGGAAAAACGACTTAAAGAACGCCGTCATACATCACGTTCCACGGGGCAGGACCGAGCACGGAGCCTTGCGGAACACTACAGGAAACTGTGTACCGTTTTATTCCCGCGTCCGTCCTTACCTGGAGCCAACGACCACTAAAATAGTTGCACACAATTCTCCGAAGGTACCAACGGACACCAAAAGCATCCAGTACTTGTGCTATCTTCGACCAGTTTGCAGTGTTGAAAGCATTTTTAACGTCCAGCGTCACAACCGCACAATATTGCTTTTCACCGCCTCTCCATCGTTTTCCACTAGTGGCCTCGCGGGCAATTTTGACGACCATGTCAATAGCATCTAGAGTATACCTTCCTTTTCGGAAACCGAATGGCCGCTCACTCAATCCTCCGTGGTGTTCCAAGGATTCGTGTAGTCGGCTGACCAAAACACTTTTCAGGCCGGTAGGCTGAAGGATCCTGCGGCTCTCTTCCCGCTTTATGAAGCATAACTAAGTCTTGCTTTTTCCAGGCGTTTGGAAACACTCCTTCCTCTAAGAACTTTGTAAACAGATTTACAAACACGTTTGGGTCAGCTTTGATGGCCGAAATAACCGCAACACTAGGGATGCCGTCCGGTGCCTTGTTGTTTTTCATGCGTTTCATAGCAGCATTTACTTCCATAAGTGTGAACTGTGGTATTTAGACCAAGAGAGACCGAGTAGTGGACAAACGCACCCTATCTTCCGTAGATGGAAATAGCGTTGCCACTATTTGGTCGATCACAAGCGGGTCGGTAGGTTGAGGCGATCTGGCGCCTCGAATCGAGGACATCGCCACCTTATAGGCTTTCCCCCAAGGGTCAGCATCAGCATTTTGGCATAGCTCCCTAAAAGAGCGTTTCTTGCTCAGCTGGATCTCCTTCTTCAGCAACCTTCGGCATTCCACGTAGTTGTCGTGTAGCTGTTGCCAGTTTTCGCTACCACGGTTTCGTTGCGCAACTCGCCTTTTTCTGTTACAGTCGCCTCTCAGACGAGCAATCTCCTCATTCCACCAGTAGGTGGAACTTGTTTTGGAACTAGTTTTGAGGTCACCGCTTTTGCCATGCTAGCAGCTGACTCCGGATACTCAATACTACCTCTTGAGACAAGTTTGAAGGATTTCTTCGTCAAAAAGTCAGTGTTTGCATCTTATTTTTTCAAAGACATTTGTACTGCGCCTTTGCTGTCTTCCAAGTTCTACGGTGATAGCACGATGGTCGCTATGCAAGTAGATACCTCCAACTGCCCATTTTGCACTGTGTACCAGGGAGTCGTGGGCCAAGGGTAGGTTGATGGCCGACCGATTCCGATCTGCTTCGAATGTGTGTTCACACATGTTCAAGAGAACGACATCTAGTTGAGATATCCATTCCAGGAGTACTCTGCCTCTTGCGTTGTCGTTATTGCTGCCCCAGGAAGTAGACCAAGCCAAGTAAAGTCGCCCGCGAGGATCAATGGAGACTTGCCCCTGTCTTCTGAAACGATTCCCGAGAGTAGCTGTTCAAATTCCTGTAAACTCAAACTGGGAGGAGCATAGCAGGAAAACAGGAAGACATCGTCTACCTTGGCCCACGTAAAGAAGCGCCGGCTAACTGAAGTATAGCATTGGAAAGCTCTTCCATTTGCTAACCATATAGCTGCTTTACCGGAGGCGTCCGAGATCCATGATAAGCTCCTTTCGTCGTGGTGTTGTTTGCACAAGAGAGCTATGTCCATATTTCGCTTGAAGCCGTATGGAACAGCAGATCCTGTGCCGCCCTATAGTGGTTGAGATTGATTTGCACTATTCTCATTTACGCAGTTTTTCCACCGCCTTTTTGAAATCAGGACACCGCGCGTTTCCAACGGCGTGCTTTCCTCCACATAAGATGCATTAAGTTTCCTTACTGAACGCAGCAGCGAAATGGTCTTCTTCACTACATTTTCGGCAAGTCTTGATGTGGTCCTCAGGGAACTTGCAGTTTTCAAATTTGTGACTAAAACGCCAGCACTTTATGCATCACGTCGTCTCTACACATTCCACGATCCGACAGTTTTTCCAGCCGGTACGAATCGTTCGAAGCTTCAGCAATTTATCTGCATCTGCCGCCAGAAGTTTTACAAACGCTGTTTGTGTGCCCCGCCTCTTGCCGGCTGGGATGCGAACGTTGCTGTTCTCCAGCTGTTTAGTACCTGCTTTTAGTTGGAGGACATCGCAGACCTCTCGTTCGGAGGTTATTTCGTCCAAGTTTTTGATGACGACCGTCTTGGAGTGAGTCAGTGTTGCAACTCGCGCTGAATTACCAAGCACATTTTCTGCTAACTGAAATGACATTGCGTTGCCTTTTGGGTCCTTTTTGAGCTCTAGAAGTAGCTCATTTTTGGCGGTCCTTCGCACGCGCCTCACCGATTCTCCCGATTCCTTGAACGTTTCGTATGTTACGTTTTTAAATCCCTGATGATATCCGTATAACTCTTCTCTGCCAAAGATGCGATGATGATTGCATCCGGCTTCGATCGCTTGCGCAGTTTCTTTTTATTTTCCACTTTTTGCCATTTCTGGTTCTGTGGAACTTTCTGTATTGGAGGCCTTTCAGGGTTTTTGGGAAGTACGGGATGCATGCCAGTGACTGTTAAATCAGCTGCTGCTTGTCCCGTTTTGCCTTCCGCCTTCTTCTTGCCCCTTTTCCGACTCTTCTTGTTGTTTTGCTTTTTACTCGGCCCAACGTGGTTATTTTCGTCGGGTATTTATCGCCGTTTTCAGCCAGGGGGAGGTTTGAGAGCAACAGTCTGACTTGACCGTTTCCCGTGCCACCTTGTCATGGAGTTCGATGGCTGCCACCTCGTAGAGGAGTCTGATGCCGTCAATAACGCCTCTCATAGGCTGATGTATAGCCCGACGTCTCTTTCCATATGCTTGCACCTCATTTACCATGTCAACGAGTGACTTGATCTTGTTTCCTAGGGTTCGGAAGGCATTTTCCGAGGTCTTCTGTTTCTCCTGGTGCGGTATCTTGGATGCTGCCCCTGTGGGGGTGCACGACTAATCAAAGATAGATGCAGTCGATGGTGTAGTAACCGGTGACCTTGCTATCCTCGACACTTTTCGGAACGGGGGAATGAAAAATGGCCCCAATGAAAAATGGCCCCAAACTGAAAATGAAAAAAGGCCCCAAAATTTGGGGCAAAATTGCATTTTGAAAAATGACCCCAAATCAAAAATGAAATTTGGCCCCAAAATAAAATGAAAAAAGGCCCCAAAATCAAAAAGAGGAGTTTTTAATCTAAATGAAAAATGACCCCAAACTAGAAAAAAAAAATGTTCCTATGAAATTTGAAAAACTAGAAATGAAAAATGGCCCCAATTTTGGGTTAATTTTTATTATGCAAAATGGCCCCACTTTAAAAAATGAAATTTGGCCCCAAAATCAAATGATAAGTCAAGAATATAAAACAGGGCTGGAACGCGAAATGGATTCATAACCAAATAAAAGAGGCCCCGACTTTTGGGGTCATTTTGCATTATGAAAGTTAAAGGATCTACTATGGATCCTTATAAAAAAATATTTTCAGCGGACCCAACTAGTCCGCTTCCACTAAAAGAATTTAACAACAATTTATATGAACGTTAAATTTATTTGACCGGTATTGACGGCTCCTGGAATTAGACTGATTAACATATGAAGTCAAACTTAAGAGCTAACTTAACCTAATGTTTTTGCGTCGGCGTTTCCCCGGCTCCCGGATGCGCGTGCAAGTTATCAAACGCAGGCTCAGCAATCACGTTGTGCATGCACTTGAATTTTAGGAAGGTGCAACGTGATCGAATCGGTTGTGCAATAGCGGTGAATGACCGAATTGGAATTGATTGTGAATATCAAAAAGAAGTTGGCGAGAATGGTTGCGTAACACCATAGCCAAGTGCTTAACTCCTCCCCCTTTAAAGATCCGCGTCCGTGGATCTATGCGGGATTCGTAGGCGGCGGTCTGGAATCTCGGATGATCGCAGCTCATTCGATGGCATATGACCGTCTCAACGGATTCGACGCTTTGGACCCTAGGGATGTTTACTTTCCTATTCAATCTTTGCCATAGAGCGCCAGCCGCAAGTGCGACGAGTAGAAAGACCAATGCTGCCTGTCAATAGAGAAAAATCGATTTTTTGCGTTAGGTTAGTATATACTTAATGTTCCTTGTTGTCAACTCGTTGAGGTATCCTAGGTCCCTTAGAATACTCTTCGCTGTTACGTTCGTCAGGATGGGTGGTAACGCTTGGAGGCTAGTGGTCGAGACACTGGAGTATGAGTTGTTGTTGAGAGATATTCGTTCGTTCTGTAGTTGAATGATATAAGTGCCTTTCAAGGGGGTCGTGGTGTTTTTTGATGTTAAATTTCCCATGAAGTGACGAATATTGTATTTTCGTTGATAAGCTCTACGACTTCTTCAGCGCTGTTGCGAAGTTGACATTCTGCGTGACCTCCCTTTAATATTCGCGGCAGGCGCTCGTTCTCCGGGATCTTCTGAAGTGAGTCTGCGCTGCAGATCGTGGAATTCGCAATGGAAAGACAGCTGTCCGTTATTCCGTACGTCTCATGTTGGCTCATGAGCACCCTTTTATATGGAATTACTACTTGCATACCATTCCTTATGGTACTCCTAACGATTAGGTGGTGATATACAGTGGCGTGTCTAGAGAAATACTGCTTTGATAGTGCTTATATTTTCCACAGTGGTATATTGAACAATTATAAGACATTAACCCAAAAATTTTTGGGGGAGCTAGAGGAAGTTTAGAGAGTTATGGACCAAAAACCAAAAAAATCCGAAAAAATTTATGGCCTCCGATTTGGATGAAAATTTATATATAGAATAAGTGAAAAATTTCTAAGAATTTTAGCACCAAAATTTTTTCAAAAAACTGGTCCTTTCTGGACCAGTTTGGAACTAGACCCTAACTAGACTAGTTGTAATCGGTTTCTTGAAAAAATTTTGACGCCAAAATTCTTAGCATTTTTCGCTTATTCTATATATAATTTTCATCCAAATCGGACGCCATAAATTTTTCGGATTTTTTTTTTTGGTCCATAACTCTCTAAACTTCCTCTGCCCCCCCCCCCCCCAAAATTTTTGGGTTAATGTCTTATAATTGTTCAATATACCACTGTGGAAAATATAAGCACTATTTCTCTAGACACGCCACTGGTGATATAGCTGCATTTTCACTTTTGGTAGTGCCAGAACGTACAATAAAGTTGAGCCATTGGCGAATATCGATGGCTGACCATATTCGATTGCTTCGACCTCGTTTTGATATGGCACTGTTTCGACCTCTGATACGATTTGGTTGACCTCTTCGCTGCTTAGGAGGTTCGTGTTGACCATGCCCTTCTTCGCCATCTGACACCCCCGTACGACTTCGTTTACTGCTTCCTTTAGTATGAGCGTTTTATCGAGCATATTTTGTTCAAAGTGGTATTCTTGGCTTTCGTTGTTTATGCTGTTGAATTGAGTCGCCATTTCATTATCTTTGGTGATCACTGCTTGCATCCTGGTGAAAAGGTCACGTTTATTTTATACTGGTGGTTGTTGTTTTCGATTCACATCCTGCTGACTTTTCATTATTATGTCCCAATCAGTAGCGTCAGGGTTGCCCGCTACCCATTTTCATGCCGAACCAATCCAATTTATAGAGCGTGTCGCTCTGGCGTGTTTGCGCTGAGTTCGTCCAGGCGTAGATGTATCTGTTTTATGTGAAACTCCAGGATAGCTTTTGTTTCTTCGTGTCTTACTGAGCCATAATTGAGATCAGAGAGGAGTTCAAGTGCATCACGGTACTGCTGCAAAGGTATCACGTGGACAAGCTTGAAGTAACCATTGAGAGTCCAGCCATTTTCTGAGCTGATCGTTACGATAGAAGCTTCATAGTGGTAGACGTAAAGTCCAAAAGTGGTGGCTACCAGCCAACCTAGGCTAAGTATGAAGAGATAAAATGAAGATATTATTTTAGTGTATTTACGACAAAAAATTTTTGGATTTTCCCTTATTTTATATAGCCCGATTTCGGGGTTCCTTAACTTCTATGTTAGTATTTACTTTGCATATCCCAGTTTTGGGCTTTCTTAATTTCTATTTTAGCATTTTGCTTATGCAATTTGTATATCCCATTTTTGGGTGTCACTGTTGTATGATTTTGAGATTTCTTTGAATCCTTTACATCATTGTGAACAGGAATTTCCTGTTTTTGTGCAAATATTAACTAAAGCTCCACTCTTTTTTCTTATAATGATAAAGGTGTCCGCTGGTTTGCAGATGGAGGGCCGGATAATCCGGTTTGGCGGTGGCGCCTACTAAGGCACGGCAGCACTCCCAGGATCGACAAGGCTCATTTTGCAATCTCCGGTTAGGGATGTGTTAGTTATTGCCATGACGACTTGTCGAAATTCCACCTTATCATTGCCCTCGTACTTGTTATTAGCTATTTTAATTTGTAGGGCCACCGAAATAGAGTTAAAAAGATGATCGAAATAAATGGAAATGTTGATTGTAAGATGCGAAGTGAAAATGATTAAAAGCATTTTCTTTTTTATTTATTATTACTTCTTTTATTTTCTTTTATTTAAAGAAAAGAATTTTGTTTTAGTTCTTTGTTATGAAATCAAATAAGGCACAACAATTTTTTCGTGTGTTTGGACTGAGAAAAAAAACACATATTTTTCGGTAAGAGAATGAACAGACTAACAAGAAATGGAAAGAGAAAAAAAAAAATAATGCTTTTGTTCGTGAAATGTGATCTCGTATGCTTCTTTTTCGTTCTTTTTTTTTGTAAGAAATTTGATAAGGTTGGTTGCCCTTTTTACACTGCTTAACAAATTTGGAATTTATAAAAAGAACTGAATATTTGTGCAATTTTCCTGTAGATCTCGGCCTCCTAAGCAAGAAAAAAATTTTTTTAATTTTTTTATGGAAGAGTTTTTGAGAAAAAATTTTTTTAAATTTTTTTCAGTGCATTCGTAGGTGCACTTGCTATTTTCAAGCATATCTCGGGCCTCGATCTACCGATTTTAATAAATATATTTTCCAAATATAGATAATTAAGCTCCCTACAACTTTTAGAAACAAAGTTTTTGATTTGCATGATAGTTTTAGTGCTAAGGTGCAATTATACAAGAAAATTGTGTTTTTTCAAAAAAATCAGGGTAAATTTTTCATATAAAATTTGTAAAAAATAGAAATCGAAGTGGAAAACCCATTTTCAAATTTTTTGCGTATAGCTAAGTATTTCTTCTAAAAAATAAGCCCCGTTTGGCTAAAAGCGGTGAAAAATTTACGGAGCTATGATTTTTTTGCCAAAACACTAAAAAATCGATATTTCACAATTTTTGCTTTGTTCACAAAACTTGTTCATATGAGCCGAAATTATTTTATGAAGGTGCAATTGAGTAAATTTTCACATATATAAATGCATAAATGCTGCCCCTTTATTGATTAAAAATGAATGTCGTTTTGCCCTGCCTTTTAGAATATTGTGGTGGATTTGTTTACCTGCCGGTCTCAATGACCTGTACCAGATAAAAAAGGGTGCAGTGCTTTCCCTAGTGGAAAAAAAAATAAGGTATCATGAATACGTTTTGTGCGTTAAACGTCAGTTTTTATACTAAACGTGTTTCTTTACTTTCAATTTTGCCTAATGAATTGAGCGTAGTATAAAATACCTGAGGTTTTGCATACTTTACATACATACTTACATACAGTATAGAAAATTTATGGCAATATATAAAAGGGTAAACTTATGCGTTTAGATTATAGTCTTGAACTAAATTTTGAACAACGTACATCAATTGAAAATAAAACAATTTTAAAATATAAAAAAATGAGTAAAAGAACTCGTGTATTCATGTGCAAAAACAATCCGGACGATTTTTGCAATATTTGTGGATTATATATGTTAAAAAATAAAGGATTAGCGTTTACTGAAGCACTGCAAAAGCACTATTTCCATTACTTCGGTGTTTTGCCAACTCTCAATGAGCCGTGGACGCCTAAAAGAATATGTGACCTATGTCATAGAAAGTTATCAAAATGGGCTTCTGGAGAACGGTAAGAATTAAAATTTAATACGCTATAAAAAAAAACTAACTTTTTGCATTCTAGCTGTTACATGGATTTTGACACGGCAATGGAATGGAGTGAGCCTTTTGTCACTCGGTGGACTGCTATTTTTGCCTTAGTGCAAGAAGTGGATTTGGGAAACATTTAAAATGGGAATACGCGAAAGTTGATTCGGTGAAATTTCCTCTACCTCATTCAAGTGATGTGCCTTATCCAGAATGCCCTGGCTCAGCACCCAAAATAGAAGGATCACAGAGGAAATGCTGGGGTCTAGTGGAAGTCAGTTTGAAACAAGTTTAAACGCAACGAATACTCTCACAGGCCGAATTAAATGACTGGATTCGTGATTTTGGTTTTTCAAAGGGTAAAGCTGAACTTTTTGCATCTAGAATGAAAGAACGCGGATTTGTGGCTCCTGATGTCAAAACAAGCATTTACAGAAATCGGCACTTGCAATACGGAAAATTTTACGCAAAAGTAGACGATATCTGTTTCTGCAGCAATATTTTAGGCCTATTCGAAGAGCTCAATGAAGTCTACAATCCCGGAGAGTGGCGTTTATTTACGATAGCAACAAAGAGAGCTTAAAAGCTGTCCTCCTACACAATGGCAACCAAAAACCGTCTCTTCCTGTCGCATATGCATCGCATTCTAAAGAAACCTACGAAACAATGAAAACGCTTTTGGATCATATTGAATATGACAAGCTAGATGGAAAATATGGCTGATCTCAAGGTAGTGGCAATTCTGTGCGGGCTTCAAGGAGGATATACAAAATATTGTTGTTTTTTGTGCAAGTGGGATAGTCGCGCTGACCACTTACACTATATTAAAAAAGATTGGCCTTTGCGAACCAACATTATAGTTGGTGCAGACAATATTCAACGCACTGCTCTCGTTGATAAAAATAATATTATATTACCGCCACTGCATAAAAATTAGGACTTGCTAAGAACTTTATAAAAAAATTGGCAAAAGATGGAACACAGGAAGCTTTTGCCCGCTTAAAGGCGATCTTTTCCTACCTTTCACACGCAAAACTCAAGGAAGGAGTTCTAAATGGTCCAGAAATACGTAAACTTTTGCAAGACGACGAGTTCTCAAGCCTTTTGTCCCCAGTCGAAGCAGCAGCGTGGAGCTCATTCAAACTTGTTATACACAATTTTTTGGGCAACCACAAAAGTCCAGATTACAAGCAAATAGTAAATAACCTACTAAAGAATTATAAGAAAGCCGAAGTACACATGTCGTTGAAGATCCACTTTCTCGATTCGCACTTGGATTTTTTCCCTGAAAACTTAGGAGACGTAAGCGATGAGCATGGCGAACGTTTTCATCAGCAATTAAAGGATATTGAAAATCGCTATAGCGGCCTTTTCGACACGGCAATGATGGGTGATTACGTGTGGTCCCTTGTGCGTGAAAATGATGGTAGTAAATATAAAAGACAAAGCGGAAGCAAGAACTTTTTTCAAATTGTAATAAAAATAATTTTGGAAATAAATTTTTATTTCTTTAACACTTTTGCATTAGAGCTTATTTCACAATGTTTTACAGGAGTTGTACCAATTTGGTAGTTCATGTTGTCTTAAAGTGGGCTGCATCACAGCGGCCCCGGTGTATGTATGTAAGTATGTAAGTATGTATGTAAAGTAGCAAAACCTCAGGTATTTTATACTACGCTCAATTCATTAGGCAAAATTGAAAGTAAAGAAACACGTTTAGTATAAAAACTGACGTTAACGCACAAAACGTATTCATGATACCTTATATTTTTTTCCACTAAGGGAAAGCACTGCACCCTTTTTTATCTGGTACAGGTCATTGAGACCGGCAGGTAAACAAATCCACCACAATATTCTAAAAGGCAGGGCAAAACGACATTCATTTTTAAACAATAAAGGGGCAGCATTTATGCATTTATATATGTGAAAATTTACTCAATTGCACCTTCATAAAATAATTTCGGCTCATATGAACAAGTTTTGTGAACAAAGCAAAAATTGTGAAATATCGATTTTTTAGTGTTTTGGCAAAAAAATCATAGCTCCGTAAATTTTTCACCGCTTTTAGCCAAACGGGGCTTATTTTTTAGAAGAAATACTTAGCTATACGCAAAAAATTTGAAAATGGGTTTTCCACTTCGATTTCTATTTTTTACAAATTTTTATATGAAAAATTTACCCTGATTTTTTTGAAAAAAACACAATTTTCTTGTATAATTGCACCTCTAGCACTAAAACTACTCATGCAAATCAAAAACTTTGTTTCTAAAAGTTGTAGGGAGCTTAATTATCTATATTTGGAAAAATATATTTATTAAAATCGGTAGATCGGGGCCCGAGATATGCTTGAAATAGCAAGTGCACCTACGAAATGCACTGAAAAAAATTTCAAAAATTTTTTCTCAAAAACTCTTCCATAAAAAAATTAAAAAATTTTTTTTCTTGCTTAGGAGGCCGAGATCTACAGGAAAATTGTACAAATATTCAGTTGCTTTTTTTTTGTTTGACAGTGTTATTTAGAGACAATACAAAGTTAAATGAAAAGATATTCACAAATATATTTTCATTCAATTCTTGATATGGGATTTATGAATTTTTTTCCCGGTTTCTGTTGTTATAGTGACTGTATTATCTGCTGCGACAGTTTCTTTTTTATAAAGAGACTTTTGCTTGCCTTTTATTTGTTTATTGGCAACCTATATGACGTTCCCAGGCTCAAAGGTTTTGGGTTCGGATTTCTTTACGTTGAAACGCGAGTTTCTTATCTTTTCATTTTCGATTAGTTGACCGCGAATGTCGTTGTTAAATTTTTCGTGAAAGTTTGAAATATTTTGAAAATTAACCCTTTCACTGCGATTGAAAAATATGTCATTAGGCTTATGGCGTGTGACGGAGTGAATACTGTCATTGTACCTATCAACTGCTATTTGCAAAATTTCTTTAATTCTTAGATTTTGGAAGTCGTTCTTTATGCACCTAAAAATCTCTATAACTGTTGAATGGAACCTTTCGACTTGACCATTGACCTCGCTTTTCTGAGTGGGGGTTCTATAGATTTCAATGTTTAAAGATCTTAGGAAATTTATGTTAATAGGGGTTAGAAAACCACGCTCGTTGTCAATTACTACCATTTTTGGTATTGTGAAGAAGTGCATAATTTTTGCTAATTTTTGACGCAGATGTGGAGCAGATTTGTTTCTAATATGAAATAGCTTCGCAAATTTTGATTGGATGCATCGGAAGTCAGTATGAAGGTTTTTTGAAAGTCAGGGAATGCTAAAATTTCGGATGACATAAGAAGGTCTTTTAAGGTTTGGAATGCGTGTAGACTTTCTTGATCTAGTGTGATTTGTATTTTGCGAGACTGACTGGCTTTAACTTGTGCATGCTCACCGCGAGTGAGGTTCGTGAGAGGCTTAGCTACCTTAGCATAATCTTGAATGAATTTCCTGTAATAGGAAGTAAGGCCTAGAAAACTTTTTAATTCTTTGAGGTTTTTTGGTGGAGCCATCGCTTGAATAGCTGAAACTTTTTTTGGATCTGGAAGAATACCTTCAGGTGTGACGAGATATCCAAGGAATTTCGTGCTATTTTTCAAAAATTGGGTTTTTTCTAAATTAACCTTCAGGCCCGAAGATGAGAGTTTGAAAAAAATCGTTTCTATGTCTTTGAGATGTTGATCTTCACTCTTGCTAAAAATAATAATGTCATCAATATAAACATAGCATATTTTCCCTATATGCTCCTTAAGGACGTCATCTATCATTCGCTGGAAAATTGCCGGAGCATTTCTTAGTCCGAATGGAAGCCTCAAGAATTCATACTTTCCGTTCATTGTGGAGAAGGCTGTTTTCGGAATGTCACTATTTTTCATAAGAATTTGGTGAAATCCGGACGTAAGGTCCAAAGTTGTGAAATATTTTGCCTGGCCAAGACTAGCTAATGTACTGTTAATGTCCGGAATGGGATACGTGTCGGGAACCGTTACTGCGTTCAGACGCTTAAAATCGACCACCATGCGATATTGTTTTTCTCCATTTGGTTTCGCTTTCTTAGGTACCACCCAAATTGGTGAATTGTAGGGACTATCGGATTTTCGGATAACATTTTCTCGAAGAAGCTCGTCAATTTGCCTGTCAACTTCCTCACGCATGTTGGCCGGGTAAGGGTAGCTTTTCGTGTAAATTGGCTCTTGCGTGCTAGTTTTAATTTCGGCTCGAACTTTCGTATTCACAACTGAACTTCCGTCGAGTGGCCCAAATAAATCATTATATTTTTCTAATACTGACTGAAGATCGTTTTCGGTCTTTTTTGAAATGTCTAAACTGGGAATCTTTATCGTGTTTACTTCTAGCGCTTCAGTGTTTCAGGGGTATAACTATATCGGGTTTGAGTATCAGGAGATTGAGATCCCTGTCGAGAACGGCTTTAACCTCGCGAAGCGTGTCATCACCTATTATCCCGTCAAAGGACTCAAGGCCTGGGAGTACAAAAAACGTGGTCTCTACACTTCGATCAACAAAATCAAAAAATTTTCCGGAAACTTTTTCGTTTATTTTTATCTTTCCTGCAGCCGAATTCACCGCGAAGGGGTTCTCAACTGGAATAGGATTTTCTGCTACGGAGGGACTGATGTAATTTTTATTAGCTCCAGTGTCGACAAGGAATTTCAATCTGCAATTTTCATTTGTACGGTATTCTAGATATGGTACGCCTGAAACGAGGCTCCTGTTGTAAAATTTACCTCGTCTGAACAAGGCTCATTCTGAGAGTCTTCCTGGGCCTCGCCGGCTTCATTCGCTACTAATTCTGTGTGTGCAGGCGATTCTCCCGTGCCCTCTTCTGCCGGGACCGTATAGAATATTTTCTGGTATTTCATAGGGGTATTCAAAGATGACCCCCTTCGTTTAAAATTTTGGAAGTTTTGCGGCCTATTCATATAGTTAACATTTTTACTTTGCGTTGATTGATCAACGTCCATTTTTTCACTGGGTTTTGGAGCTGTTGGCCTAGGTGGAGGATAACTATTAAATCTATTATCAAAAGATCTTCTGGGTGCATTTTGGGGGAAACTATTAGAAGAGAATCTTCTTGGTGGTGGATTCTGTCTGGTTTCGGTTCTGCTCATTTGGTTAACCGGAATTGTTATTGAATTGGGAATCCCTAAGGGGTGAATCGGGTAACGCCTTACATTCAGATTTTGGATGTCGAGGCAAGAAGTATATGCCTCGGGCAGCGTTTGTGGTCTCTGGATTGAAATAAGCCGTGAAAGATCGCCATCCAACCCGCGGACAAATACGTCCAGTGCCCTGTTCCGATAGGCTTCGATTAACGCATTTACCGTTTCTTGTGAGTACGATTCTGTTTTCACTTTATTGATTATGAGGGAAAGCTGATGGTTCACTAAAGCATAAAAAGTGTCTTACCTTTGCCCTTTCAGCGTTAACTGCCCTAGCTGATACTCTAAGGTTCGAATGTCGCGCTTGTCCGCGTAGTGCAAAGAGAGGCATTTTTTAATAGTTGGCCAATCATCGTCGAATATGTTGTAAGAAACAAGGGCAGCATCTGCACCACCCCTTATTTTTCCTCTCACGCTCTGCAAAATAGCTCTGTAGATCGGTTTTGATTTTACGATTTCATAGTCGTTCAAAATTGCCTCGACGTTATGAACCCACGAGATGTACTGGGCTGGATTTCCTTCGAACGCGCGAAGCTCCTTAACGCAATCAGGGAGCTTAGAAGTTTCTTTCAGCTCTTCCTCAGTCTGAGAAGGTCTAGGAGCTGCTATCACGACGCCGGCATCGACAATCGGAGGTGCTGGACGTTCTACATTTTCTAAAGCACCTATTCTCCTTTCGGAGCTCCTGACTTGTTCTATTAGTGCGTTAACCGCGCCTGTCAACTGTGTCACTGATCTTTGAAGCTCCTCCATGATATGACTTGCCGAGATATAAAATGCAAAATATACAAAAATATAAAATATAAGTTCTGCGAGTACTCACAGGATAAGAATTTTCATCTAGCAGCTTCCTTATTCTATTTGCGTCGGTTGCTCACTGTCACTATGGCGGTCCCCAACAACAGTTCAATGGCTTTTTCACTTCCACACCGCCTTTGACAACAAAAATTGCTATTTCCTTCTAGGAATAGAAAAAAGGCTATTTCGCACAAAACCTTTGAACCTTATATTAAATTCACTTTCTTGCAGCACAGATTATTCGCTTGAATGCGATTTTTATTCTTATTTTTTCCTTTACGTTCGTTTAAATATTTTTTATATTTTTTTTCTTTTTAGGTTCGCTTGAATGCAATTTTTATTCTTATTTTTTCTTTTACATTCGTTTTTTTTTTTAATTTTTTATTATTATTTTTTTCTCTTTTATTTTTGTTTCGCTTAAATGCGATTTTTTATTCTTATTTTTTCTTTTACATTCGTTTTTAAAAATTTTTGATTTTTTAATTTTTTTTTTTATTTATAAAAATGTTTTTGTTTTTTTTGTTTTTTTGCGGAGTCTTTTCCAGGAGCTTTTACGGGATTCGTGACCAGCAAAAATATTAAAAATATTTTAAGGACGTTTATGTTGCTGGTCCCTGCTCGGGCGCCAGTTAAAGGATCTACTATGGATCCTTATAAAAAAATATTTTCAGCGGACCCAACTAGTCCGCTTCCACTAAAAGAATTTAACAACAATTTATATGAACGTTATAATTTATTTGACCGGTATTGACGGCTCCTGGAATTAGACTGATTAACATATGAAGTCAAACTTAAGAGCTAACTTAACCTAATGTTGCTGCGTCGGCGTTTCCCACGGCTCCCGGATGCGCGTGCAAGTAATCAAACGCAGGCTCAGCAATCACGTTGTGCATGCACTTGAATTTTAGGAAGGTGCAACGTGATCGAATCGGTTGTGCAATAGCGGTGAATGACCGAATTGGAATGGATTGTGAATATCAAAAAGAAGTTGGCGAGAATGGTTGCGTAACACCATAGCCAAGTGCTTAACTTCAATTATAGCCCCAACATGAAATGAAAAACCGCCCCAGGAATCAGGATTCGTTTTGAATACAAATGAAAAATGGCCCCAAACTACAACTTGAAATTTTTTAATTGAAAAATGTCCCCAAAATTGGGGTAATTTTGCATTATGAAAAATCACCCCATTTCAAGAAAGGAAAAAAGGCCCCAAACTTGGGGTAATTTTGCATTATGAAAAAAGACCCCAAATCAAAAAAGGAAAAATGGTTCCAAAATTGGGGTAATTTTGCATTATGAAAAAAGACCCCAAATCAAAAAAGGAAAAATTGCCCCAAAATTGGGGTAATTTTGAATTATGAAAAAAGACCCCAAATCAAAAAAGGAAAAAAGGCCCCAAAAATATGGTCCATGAAAAAAGTCCCAAATTTGGGATTATTTTACATTAAGAAAAATGACCCCACATCAAAAAAGGAAAAATGACCCCAAACTAGAAAAGGAAAAACAACCACAGTTGAACTATAAATGCTTTATTTGAAGGCGTTTTCGATATGTGTTTAATTTAATACTTTTATCGTATCTACGACTTCACACCTACAGTATGGGCAATTGTATACTGCAACAAAATTACCAGCATCCAACAATTCGAACTGTAGGGAATATGTTTTTGATAGCATCTTGTAATCCTCATTCGTAGTCGGTAACAAATAGATCTGGTTCTATATTAAAAATATTGTTTTTTAAGTATCTAAACAGATATTCATAAGCAGCCTTACTCTTTTTGTCCATAAGGACAAAAAATATTGGAAAAATCTAGGTATAAAAAAATTACAGAAATATAAGAAAAATTTATGACTGATGTTAAAACTAGTAAACGACATTTTTTCTGATGCAGACGAAAGTTTTTTTTGAAGAAATCGGGTGATAGCAGGCAAAATTTTTGCCTACTATCACCCGATTTCTTCAAAAAAAATTTTCCCCTGCGGCGCAAGAACTTCACACTCTGCTTATTATAAATTTATTTACATCATCCAAATGTTCTATATATATGTTATAATAAGGACTTGCTTATAACATCCGCGAGGAACTATTTTAAATGTCGCGTCTATTAGGTATTGTATATTTTCCTTTATTAAATCGATGGATCTTAAAGAGGAAAATATAAAATACGAAAACCCATCTTCAATTATACATGCGGTATAAAATGATCTGGGATTTTGCTCATCTTTTGTCAAACCGAAATTTGTCCACACTCGCTCTAATTGAAATGATTCGATAACCTCTATCGAAGATTTGGGGCTAGTAACGAAAGACTTGCTGACCAAGTAATTTAATCCCCTTTTTTTATTCTTGGCAACGAAACCTCGTTACTTTCTTCTTGAAATCTGAAATTATTACATTAGTTACTAATTACCTCTTCAAATATCGTGGTGAATATTACCGTGTACAGACATTCCTGTATGCGGTCCTTATTGTACAGATGGAATTACGCTCTCCACCTAAGGTTGTAGCTATAGCCACACACTCCGTTTTTATTAAATTTTTAACATTTAGTTCCCTTAAAGCCTCTTCTTCATTACCGTGATTATGTTCGACATAATTTTTTGCTAAGACACATTCACCGTTAGGCATTAAATTGACTCTTGCCTTATGTGGCCCGCCAGGTCAAAAAAGGAAAAAAGGCCCCAGATTTGGGGTAATTTTGCTTTTTGAAAAATAATCTCAGATCAAAAATGGAAAAAAGGCCCCAGATTTGGGGTAAATTTGATTTTTGAAAAATTACTCCTAACAAAAAAGGAAAAAAGGTCTCAAATCTCGGGTAACTTTTCATACAGCAAAATGGCCCCAAATAAAAAAGGTAAAATGGCCCCAAAATTGGGGTAATTTTGCATTATCAAAAAAGACCCCAATTCAAAAAAGGAAAAATGATCCTAAAATTGGGGTAATTTTGTATTATGGAAAAAGATCCCAAATCAAAAAAGGAAAAGTGGCCCCAAAATTGGGGTAAGATTGCATTATGAAAAAAGACCCCAAATCAAAAAAGGAAAAATGATCCCGAAATTGGGGTAATTTTGCATTATGAAAAAAGACCCCAAATCAAAAAAGGAAAAGTGGCCCCAAACTTGGGGTAAATTTGCATTATGAAAAAAGACCCCAAATAAAAAATGGAAAAAAGGCCCCAAAATTGGGGTAACTTTTCATTATGAAAAAAGACCCCAAATCAAAAAGTGAAAATGTCCCCAAAATTGGGGTAATTTTGCATTATGAAAAAAGACCCCAAACAAAAAAGGAAAAGTGGCCCCAAACTTGGGGTAAATTCGCATTATGAAAAAAGACCCCAAATAAAAAATGGAAAAAAGGCCCCAAAATTGGGGTAATTTTTCATTATGAAAAAAGACCCCAAATCAAAAAAGGAAAAATGGCCCCAAAATTGGGGTAATTTTGCATTATGAAAAAAGACCCCAAATCAAAAAAGGAAAAAAAGCCCTAAATTTGGGGTAATTTTGCATTATGAAAAATAACCCCATTCAGTATAATATTTTGGGGCCTTTTTTCATTTTCGGTTGGTGATAGTTTTGAATTAGGACCATTTTTTTTTGGAGCCCCAATTTTGTACGAAGGAAAGCGGGCCCGGAAATATATAAAGTTTTGGGGTAATTTTGCATTATGAAGAAATTGCCCCAAATCAAAAAAGGAAAAATGGCCCCAAAATTGGGGTAATTTTGCATTATGAAAAAAGACCCCAAATCAAAAAAGGAAAAAAGGTTCCAAAATTGGGGTAATTTTGCATTATGAAAAAAGACCCCAAATCAAAAAAGGAAAAGTGGCCCCAAACTCAATGTAATTTTTGAAAAATGCAAAATGACTTTAAACAAAAAGGAAAAAAGATCCCAAAAAAAATGAAAAATCGCCCCAAAATTCGTGTTGTTGTTTTCAATATCAAGTTTTGGGGTGATTTTTCATTTTGAGTTTGGGGCCATTTTGCATTGGGGCCATTTTTCAGGGAGCCTTTCGGAACGGGTTTGCAGATTCGACAGGACTCGTGCCTGAGTTCGTGCTACCTGCGTAGTCTAGCACGCTATGAGCCCCCATATTAATCGGTGTTACGCTGGTTCGTTTGGTTTTTATTGTTAATTGATTTTCCATTTTGTTGGGTCCCCACTCGAGTCCGTTATCGTCCATTGAAATGTGCAGTCACCTTTTTGACCTCATGGTTGTCTTTGCATGCAGGGAGCTCCATGCGAGTTTTGACGTACATCCTTATGAGAGAGTACGTTCAGAGCCGGGTCGTTGTTAGTCAGGAGTATGCTCAATAGGGTGATGACTTTTTTTGAAACTCTTTTCCTGTGAACTTTTATATTTTTTGATACACATTATTCACTGTTTTCACGTTCCTTTCTTAAGTCTTTGCATGTCTCTCTTGGTCTGTATGCATGCAAAGACTCAAGACACGAACGTGAAAACAGTGAATAATGCGTTTCAAAAAACATTTGTTTTGAATTAATTTTATGAATAGAAACCACTAACCGATATTATTGGTTATAGTTTTAAAAAACTCGTCATAGATTGAGGTTTGCGGCATTTGACTCGAAAATTTATTTTTTTCTACTAGGGTCATTATTTGGCCAGTTAGGAGAAGGAACCTAAAATTCAGTTAAAAAAAGGTAATAATTATAAAGTATTATTAAAACATACCAAAAACGAATCCAATATTCTTCATATTAGGCTCGTTTAAAATGTAATTTTGTAAATTTTTCGAATATGCATACTGAACATGCTCGTACTTGTTCCTACGGCATCTATATTATAGATTGAAGTTCGTGAGGCATTTTTCTTTTATTTAAGCCTAATTTTGTATGGGGACCCCCCTAAGCAGGGGAGATAGAAGATAGGTATGTTTGAAGAAAATGTTTGGGGTAAAAAATATGGGGGTCGGTCGTATATATCATTCCCCTACGAGGGGTTTGACTGTAGTTACAGCCGTTTTGTATGAAATTGTGATAAAATTAAGGTAATTTTGTATGCGTGCCCCCCTAAGGAGGGGAGATAGGGGGTCAGTATGTTGGAAAAAAATGTTAGGGGTACAAAGTTGGTGGGGATCGGTCATACATTTGACTCCTCTAGGGGCACTGTGGGGCTAGTTAGGACAGTGGGGGCAAAATTCATAAAAAATTACTTTTGTATGGGAGCCCCCTTAAGGAGTGGAGATAGGGGGAAGGTATGTTTGGATAAACTGTTGGAAATAAACAAATAATGGTAGTTGGTCTTACATTTGACCCCTCTAGGAG